>PVKA01050828.1:0-12515 GCA_004027165.1 Ctenomys sociabilis
CCCCAAAACACCTGCAGCCCGGGGTGGAGGCGCCCAGGCCCCGCCCAACCCTGGCCCCGCCCCTCACCGCCTTTTGTACGAGGCCAGCTCGCAATTCAGCGTCTTCAGCCGGGCTCGCAGATTGCGCTCTGACGCCTTCACCTCTTCGAGCTGTGCGGAGGAAGAGACGGGCGCTAGGTCCCGGACCCATGCCGAGCCCGGCCCAGCTCGGCCGCGCCAGCCGCGCCGCCCCTCACCTCCTTGGCCAGGCGGCGGCAGTCCTGGCCTCGGCGGGCAGGCGCCCGGTGTCCGAGGCCGCGCTCCTGCCGCAGCTCCAGCTCCAGGCCTCGCACCAGCCCGCGCAGCTGCTCGGCCTCCTGGCGCGCCGCGCGCCCCGCCAGCGCCTCCTCCCGCGAGCGGCCCAGTTGTGCCTCCAGCTCGCGCTTCTCCGACGCCAGGCGGGTCACCCTGTGGGGAAGAAGACTGGGCTAGGGAGCGAGGAGGAAACTGTCAGCTCCATCTCCTCCCAGGCTGGCCTCCAACTTCTAGGGTCAGGCAGTCCTCCTGCTTCAGCCTTCCGATTTGCTGAGCTACCGCCACACCCAACTAACGCTTAAAAATAAAACAAAAACTTGCCCACAGACCTAAATGCACACCACAGTCGGTGCAATAGTGAGAATTACGTGAGCTAACTAGAACACATTATTTTAGCAAGTAAGATAAAGCCTAAAGGAGAAAAGAAAAGAAAAAAAAAAAAAACCTGCGAAGTCTTAAATTTTATTCACAATTTTGTTTTGTTTTGAGCCAGAGTCTCCCTCTGTGGCTCAGTAATCCTCCTGGCTCAGCCTCCCCTCAGGGCTGGGACTGCAGCACCACCATGCCGGCCTTTTCACAACACTCATAGTTGGTAATATATTAGGATGAAGAAAACAATCATGTCTCTATCCCTGGAAACTAAGATTTTTTTTTTTTTTTTTTTGAAGATCCAGGGATTGAACTCAGGCCCTTGTGCTTGCCAGGGAAGCACTTATTCTACTGAGCTATCTCCCCAACCCCAAAACTAAGATTTTCATCAAGAGAAAAGATGCAACTGCACAATTAAGGAGGTTAGCTAAATACAGACTTCATTTTTCTCTAGCTAAAAATGTATCTATTGGGCTGGGGAGATGTTTCAGTGGAATATGCACTTCCCTGGCAAGCTAAGGGCCGGAGTTCAAACCCTGGTTCAGCCAAAAATAAAAATAAAAATGTATCTATTTCCTGGTTCTTTCCACTAGAAAGTCCTAGCCTCAGGGTGGCCCCTCTGACACTCCTAATAGCCACACTATGGTATCTAAACACCATTTCCTCTGTAAGAAACAAGAACTTCTGGAAAAATGACTTACTTCTCAGGTTTAAAAGGGCACCAAAAAAGTTAGAGATGTTGAAATTCCACCAAGCAAGGAAGCCACCAAAGACTACTGGGATCAAAAACACACAGGAGCGCTGAGGGTGCTCAGGGGCACAGCATCTGCCTAGCAAGCTCAAGGCCATGTGTTTGATTCCCAGTACCAAAAAAAAAGACACGGGAACCAACAGGAGGTTCTCCTACTGGCCACAGCCAAGACAGCGCCTCAAAGAGGAACATCAGTAAAGTGAGTGATTAACCGTGATAGACTAGCGGCTCCTGCCAGGAGGAGATCTAACTCTGTCAACGCAACCTTGGGTGCCACAAAGGTGCTTTACAGATCTGAGAAGTTAAGGATCTTGACGTGATTATCATGGGGGATTCTTAATATAAACCCAAGTATCCTGAGAAGGCTGAGCAATTAAAACACAGAAGGGAGTGAAGGAACACGACCACAGGGGCAGGCTGGAGGCACACAGTCACACCCCACAGAAAGCGTGTGCGTGCAGGCATGCGCACACTCACAGGTGCTCCCAGAGGCAAGCGGAGTCTGGGAATGTATCCCAGCTGATGTCCCAGCCTCAGCTCAGGAAAAGTGACTTCAGACAGCTGGCTGGAGAGCTATTTCTGTTGTTTTACGCTCCCAATTTTGGTGATGCTTTCCCACAGAAGCCATAGCAAAGCAACACAAACAATTAAGTTGAAATTTGTAAGTTCTGGGGCCAGGGAGATAGCTCAGTAGAATAAGCACCTGCCTGGCAAGCACAGGGTCCTGAGTTCAATTCCCAGTACCACAAAAAAGTAAGTTATAATATTAAAACAAAAACTATTCACTTCGAGTGGCTTGTCTGGAGGTCCCGCGGATCTATTTCTTGCTTCAACAGTGTTTGGAAGGAACAGACTCGGGGACTCCCTCTTTCATCTTCCCATCCACTTTCCGGGTACAAATTTCGGGACCATCTTCTCGTCTATCTCCTCCTTCCAGGACCAGACAACACCATTCTTTTGTGGGTAGCTCCTTACTGCTGCTCAGCCATGTGGAGGCTGCTGTCAACCGCTTGGTGAACCTGCACCTGCGGGCCTCCTACACCTACCTCTCTCTGGGCTACTACTTTGACCGAGATGATGTGGCTCTGGAGGGCGTGGGCCATCTCTTCCATGAGCTGGCCAAGGAGAAACGCGAGGGTGCCGAGCATCCCCTGAAGATGCAGAACCAGCATGGCGGCCATATACTCTTTCAAGACATGCAGAAACCATCTGAAGATGAGTGGGGTAAAACCCTGGATGCCATGGAAGCTGCCCTGGTGCTGGAGAAGAGCCTGAACCAAGCTCTCCTGGACCTCTGTGCCTCGGGCTGTGCCAAGACCAACCCCCATATCTGTGATTTTCTGGAGAACCACTTCCTAGATGAAGAGGTAAAGCTCATCAAGAAGATGGGTGACCACCTCACCACCCTCCGCAGGCTGGCAAGTCCCAGGCTGGGCTGGGCAAGTACCTCTTTGAAAGGCTCACCCTTAAGCATGACTAGGAAGGAGGTCAGAGCCTGGCAGTCTCTGAGGGGCTCCTGCATCACCTGGCATCAGGGCTTTGGCCTAACCTTCTCCCTCCAGCCACTAGGCAGCTTTCTCACCCTTCTGGAGCCCCCTCCCAAATCTTGGACCAAAAGAAAATAAACCCTTTTGCAGAAAAAAAAAAAAAAAAAAAAAAAAAAAAAAACTATTCATTTCTTTGTAAGATAAGAGGGAACCAATTCATTATTCTGACCAAAGTTAAATAAAAAAGAATTAAACTAGATGTGGTACAACATGCCTTTAATCCCAGCTACCTGGGAGGCTGAGGCAAGAGGATCACAAATTTAAACCAGTCTCAGCAAGTTAGAGACTTAGCAGGACTCTGTCTCAAATTAACAAAATCAAATCCCCTGGGGATCTGAGTTCAATTATAGGAAAAGAGAGAGAGAGAGAGAGAGAGAGAAGGAGAAAGATCACAAGTTCAAAGCCAGCTTGGGTGACACAGCCAAAACTTAAAATTCAAAAAGGAAGGCAGCTCAGTAGTAGAGCAGCCTCTGGCTTCCAGCTCCCACACATAAGTAAATACATAAATAAATAAGGCTACAGATGGAGCTCATCACTCTCTGGGTTCCATGCACAGTGGGGCAAATAAAGAAGGAAAAAGCTAAAGGATCACCTCGTGCCTTTGCTGTGTGAATGCACCTCAAGGAAATGCTTTTACTGAGAAGTTCCAGCTAACAAAGCAGAAGAAATTATAGGACTAGATCATCACAATTTCTTGGCCCCTCAGTAAATATCAGTCTAGCCAGAGGCCATCAATAGTGGCTGTCAACACATTAATTTTCAGGGCCGGAGAGATAGCTGAACGGACTAAGCACCTGCCTTGGCAAGTGCCGAGACCAGGGTCCAATCCCTGGTCCCATGTGCACACTGGCCCCACCACTGGGATGCACTGAGCTGGCAACTAAATCCGGGCATGGTAGCGCACCCCTGTAATCCCAGCATGGGGAGGCTGAAAACAGGAGGATCACTACAGTCTGAGCCGCAAAGTGACTGGTTGTTGCATGGGTGCTAGAGTTATGATAATTTCTTAAACTGTACATTTATGTTATGGGGTTTTGGAGTGGAAATCGAATTCAGGACCTTGCACTTGCCAGGCAGGCACTGTGCCACTGAGCTAAATCCTGGCCATGTACATTTATGTTTTATATTTTATGTGGGTGATATTTCATTCACAATAAGAAAAGTAAGTACTGAAAAATGGAACCTCCCTCTACAGAGCTTCTGATGTAAATGATCTGCAGGGGGCAGCCTGGGCATCAAGATCATCACCAGGGAGGTGCGAACAGGCAGACAGTGTGAGCCGCTGCCCCATGGCAGGGCGGCAGGCTGGGGGGACTGTGTAAGAGGGGCCATGTCAAGAGCTCCCCTCGCCAGTGTCAATACCTCCAACAGCAGAAAGTACACAGCACTTCCAGGAAGGTGCCCCTCTAAGCCTGGCTCTGGATCGCATAAAGCCTAGGAAGTCAGCTGTCACCTCCCCAGATGTAACAGGGTCAGAGGAAGACCAGCCCCACGGGGAGCAAGGCAGCAATCCAGACCGGGAGACTCCAGGGGAACCTGGCCTTTTACACAGAGAACTCACATCAAAGGAGGATTGGGAAAGATCTAAGAAACCCAGTGACAAGTTGCAATGTGAGGACATACTCCCATGCCAATTCAAACAAGCCAATCAAAAAGACGATTGTTAGACTGAAGCGTGTAGGCACAGGTGCTGGGTGCAGGATGGAATTAGAGGCTGGTGGTTGTGTCCTTTTTATGTCCACATTATATATTAAAAGTCCAGCTGAAGCATTTATGGAAAAGATGCAGTGTCCCGAGGGAGAAGGAAAGAGGTAATCCACAAGATGACCACATGTGATGACCATGGGCCGGGACAGCACTACTGTGTCATACGCTGCTGACTTCTGCGTGTGCTTGGCAGTTTTCCTAATAAGACATCTTCACATCCTGTGGTTGCCCAGCTCCGCATGGAGCTCCCCCATGGGGTCCCTGCTCAGTGACTTCTCCTTACCTCTCCTCACACAAGGCTCCACCTTTGCCAGTGCAGCTCTTCCTCCTCCCAAAAGGACACCCCTCATCCTGCCACTGGACAGATGGCCTCTGTTCACTCCAGGAGGGCTGCCTGCCTGCAAGGTGTGCTGAGCTCGCCCTATCTTGCCTTCCTAGCACCAGCCTGAGACAGCAGGCATGTATCAGGGTGACTGCCTGCTGTGTGGCTCCCCTCCCCTGTGGTCTCCACTAACTGCTCCGCAGTGTAATCTACCCTGTGCGTTACAAGCTGGGCGACCCTGAGCTCCTTGCATCTCTGGGCCTCAATCTCATCTGTGTGGAGCAGCGATGACAGACCTGTAAGTAGGAATCTAAGAAAAGGGCTTAGACCAAGCATCAACTATGCCAGGCCATGTACGAATTCTCTAAATGTCATATGAATCAACGAGCAAATGAATTAAGGTGTGACTGAGTGAGTCTTGGAGTCTTCCCTAACTCCGGGTTCAGTTCTATCAACTCAGGGATCTCAAGTCACCCTAATGCAATAGTCCAGAGAGCAGAGGGCGCCACCTTGTGGCCATTTGGGGAGGCACACGCGCAAGCCCCCATCTGCAGGCGCGGAAAGCTGACCCAGGGAACTAACAGAAAAGTTTCTCCTGCTTCCCAACTCGGCCTCCCACACTTTCCTCCCCACCCCCTAGTAGCACACGGCAAGGGTCCCCAGGCCCTGTGAGAAGAGGCCAGCACTTGGCACGCAGTCCTGGGCTAGCAGCCACCGCCTGTACTGGACGGCGGGAGACACAAAAGGGAGTTTGGCACTGGCTGCTGAATGCCAGGACCAACCTGCCCATGATATTCACTGTGACAAGGGAAGGTTCTCTAACTGCTCTGAGCTACTGTGGCAGGGGGGCGACAGCAGTGCCTGCCTTGTAAAGCATGGGTGAGGATTAATTGAATTCAACCCCAAAGCATGGAGTAAGGTCTCTGGCACACAATTAAACACTCAATAAACCTGGGCTGCTGGTGTTGCTATTACTATTGAAGCCATCACCCCAACTCAGCTCACCCCCAGATGGAATGTATAGCAGGCACTGGCACGTGCCCCAAAAGCGCTCCCCTTCACGCCTCCCTCCCGTCCTCACCATGCTCCCGCTTACTTCAGGCTTGGCACATGCTAAGCCCTGCCTAGAACTCTCTCCCCAGTCTCTATGCTTAACCCAGTCTAACCCCATCACAGCCTTTCCTGCCCCGCCCCACCTATTCCCAATGGCATGTTCCGGTGGCTAAGTGATGAACGTCCAGGCAGCCAGGCTGGGCACTGCTCAAGGAGAAGGGGCCAGTGTCAACAGGCGCCTGACAAAAGTAGACTAAAACCAAATGCAGCCCAACTGCCCTGCCTAACTGCCCCTGTGCAGTCCCCTTTGCCTGTGGTGCCCTCCTTATGGATAGGGTCAGGAGCCCCTGGGATCCTAGCCTACAGCTCCTCCATCCAGGAATCCAGGATGGCTCGGGCATCACCCCGTCACCAGTTCTGCCCAATAAAAGAAGGCTCCGAATGATTAGGGTGGACGCAGGATGACAGTTCTACCATGGGCCAAAACATGGGGACCCACTGCACATGACGGGATGCCCCCCACAGCCAGACTCACTGCTCCCGCAGGTGCCAGATCTCAGTATCCCTCGTGTCGTGAGCATCACGGATATCCAGCCCTCGAAGGCGACTAAGCTCCTCCTTCAGCGACCGGATGATGCCCTGCAGGACCACAGGGTCAGGCTTGCCCTGGTACGGGAGGGGCAGCGGGTAGTGAATCCTGAGGAGAGGGATTAGAACTGAGGCATCTCAGAGGGCAAGGAACTCAAGGGCAACAATCAGGTTCTGAGAGGCAGGAAACAAAACACCAAGTCCCAAAACGTTCGTGGTCTGCCTCCCATTTTAGTCACTGTCCTTACCCCCTATCCCCTCCCACACCAATCCTTCGGTTCTGGGAGCTCCTTACACAGCAGTTCTAAGGACACAGGGACAGATGGTCCTGGCACTGTCTCGAGCAACCTCCTTGTCATGCACCACTGGCAGAGTAGACACAGGTCTCCTGTGACCTGCAGCTGAGCACAACACTGATCCACTCTACACAGGGAGGTTCTGATTGTCCTGGCTGGGGTCAGCCACAGGCTGGGGAAAGGCAGGGTACAACCATCAGCTGCCCCCCAGATATTCAGAGAGGCTGGCCAGGGAGATAACTCAGCAGCATAAGCGCCTGCCTGGCAAAGCATGAGGTCCTGAGTTTGATCCCCGGGACCAGAGAGGCTGGGCCACTTCCCATTAGAAACTCCAGGAGCTTCTACTAAATAAGGCAGATAATATCCCCAGCTACTCCAAGGCCATCCCCACGAGAAGGGTAGCAAGCGAGATACTCATTTTGCCAGCATCCTTTGCATGTGACCACTTCTGGTCAAATATTATGGGAAATCGTCAGAAGTCTTCTGGGAATGCTTTTTTTCCTGATTAAAAATCAGCCCTGTCCCCCTTTCTCCTGCTTTTTTTTTTTTTTTTTTTTTTTGTCTTTTTGAAACAGGGTCTCACTATGCAGTTCAGGCTGGCCTTAAGCTCACTTTGTAGCTCAGGCTGGTCTCGAACTCACAACAATCCTCCTGCCTCAGCCTCCCAAGTGCTGGGATTACAAGCATGCCCTTTTCCCTACTTTGATACAGATGCAATGCCTATAGCTCCAGCAACTGTTTTCATGAAGTCAAAAAGGTAATGGAACTGCTAAATGGCAGCTAGGTACTTACACCTTGTGAAGTGATAAACTATTATTTGTATAAAGCACTAGTAACGTTTACACTGCTAGTGGTAACAAGACACAATAGTAAGTGATACAAGCCTCCACCCAGAGATTACAAAAGGATGCTTAAAGGATACTCCCACATTACCCCTCACCACCACAGCTTCGGCCCACAAGCCCCTCCCTGCACCCACCTGTCAAACTCCACAGAATAGATGAGGATCAGGTAGCGCTTGGAGTTGAGTTGGGCTGATCTAGGGGCCAAGGTGCCCGGGCGGCTGCCCAGCTTGCGGTTCCGCAGGGACTCCAGGTCCGTGTAGGTCAGCAGGTCGAGGGTGACTGACTCGCTGCTCTGTGGGGGAGGTGGGGAGGGATAGCCACGGGCCCCACATGGCCACGCCCAGGGCACCAGCCTACCTGCCCTGCCAGGGATGCCCAGCCTCCTTATCCTCAGGCTGATGATCACCAAGACACCCCCCCCCAGGGACAAGTGACAAGAGCCTGTTCAGAGGAATGAGCTCAGAGAACTTAAGCTTTCAAGCACAGGGGAATATCTTGGACCTGTGGCTCTCCAAGTGCTGGCTATTCGCTGCTAGGGGACCTCTCAGGGAGTCTATGAGGTCAAATCAATTTTCTTAATACCAAGATACCAGGTGCCTCTTTCACTGTGGTGACAGCCACACTAATGGTGCAGTGGCACTGCTGGGTAAACCCGCAGGAGCCTTAGCAGAATGCAAGCCAGGGCACCAAACAGTGCTCGAGGCCACGGCAATCACCACTGCCATGCAGGCTCTGTGGGGTGGGGCAGGAGGGAGAAATAAACAAACCAAGGGCAGGAAATGAAACAGAAATGTTCTTTTGCTTCGATTTTTTTTTTTTTTTTTTTCCTTTTTGGTACTGGGACTCAAACTCAGGACCTTGTGCTTACCAGGCAGGCACTGTGCCTCTGAGCTACATTCCTGGCCCCAGTTTTTCTTTTCTAAGACTGGATCTTATTTTGTGGTTCAGAACTCACTATATAGCTCAGGCTAACTCCAAACTCACAGCAACCCTCCTGCCTCAGCCTCCTGATTGGTGGGACTATGGGCATGTGCCAGCACTCCTGGCTCAGAATGCTCTTTTTTTTTTTTTTTTGGCAGCACCGGGGATTGAACTCAGGCCCTTGGGCTTGCCAGGCAAGTGCTTACTCCACTGAGCCATCTCCCCGGCCCCCCAGAACACTCTTGATGAAGGAGTAAAAAGTATTAATTTGGTGACTCACAGCCTTGGAGTGCACATCTTACCAGTGTTCTGTACAAGAAAGTGAGAGGGAAGGGCTGGGGAGATGGCTCAGTGGGATAAGTGCTTCCCTGGCAAGCACAAGGGCCTGAGTTCAATTCCCGGTTCCACAAAAAAAGAGGAAAAAACAAACAAAAAAAAAAATCCTAATTTAGGGCCGGGCGTGGTGGCGCATGCTTGTAATCCCAGCACTCGGGAGGCTGAGGCAGGAGGATTGTTGTGAGTTCGAGACCAGCCTGAGCTACAAAGTGAGCTTAAAGCCAGCCTGAACTGCATAGCGAGACCCTGTCTCAAAAAGACAAAAAAGAAAGTGAGAGGGACACAGAAAGTGCTTCCACTCATACCACAGGGTGACCGCATGCTCAGAAGCAAGCCCGTGCCACCAAGTGCTGAGCCAGATTAGCCACTTCATGGAATACTACTCCTGAGAGATGACGCTGTCAAACTATGGTTACTCAGCGTGGGGTATTTGGCGGCATTTTCTCAAAAATGAACAAAGGGTGCCTGTCTCTTCAAGAAAATCGCGATGGGATTTGTTGTCAGTGGTACAATGCAAGCTTTTGCACATGAATTTGAATTTAAATTTTGGAAAGCATACACCTGTCTCTACGCGCCTGATGGTCTCTCAATGTTCAAGGCTCTGCTCATAGCTGGGGTGGTGGCGCACACTTTAATTCCAACACTCGGGAGGCTGAAGCAAGAGGATCATTGCAAATTCAAGACCAAACTGGGCTATAAAATGAGCTTAAAGCTAACCCGAACTATATAGCCAGACCCTCTCTCAAAAACAAAAAAAAGACTCTGCTGGGGAAATCACTGAGGACAAGAATAAACATTATTCTCAAATATTATATAATAAAATGGGTCAACATCCAGAAGATCAATACAACTCAGCCAGAATTTCCCAAATGGCCAGTGCATGATGTTACAAAATCACGCGAGAGTAAAAGATCCATGTGAAATACAAGATATATCCAGGGGTTTTAACGCACAAATAGGAGTTTGCTGATAAGGTTTTGGAGTCCACACTGCCACTAACCTTCAAGAAACTACACTCGTCCAGTTTCAGTATGCTAGTAAATACAATTATGTGAAAAACCTATTAAAGGGGCTGGCGAGATAGCTCAGCAGTCTAAAGCGCCTGCTTAGACAAGCTTAGACAAGCACAGGGACCAGAAGCACGGTTAGATCCCCAGCACCACATGCTATGCCAGCCCTGCCCCCAGGGTGGGCTGAGCCAGCCACAAGAAAGAAAGAAAGAAAGAGAGAGAGAGAGAGAGAGAGAGAGAAAGAGTAGAGAATAGAGAAAGAAAAAGAAAAACCTATTATGGTACTTCCTTTTCCAACAGCATATGTGTGGGGCAGGAGATTTCTACATATTCTTCAACCAAAACATAACATAACAGGCAGAGTGCAGAAGCACCGGAGATTCCAGCAGTTTTCTACTTAAGTCAGACAGTTAAAAAATCCACAAAAATATAAAGCAGTGTCACACTTCTTACTAATTTTTTGTTGTAGGAAATATATTTTTTATACCAATACTTAGGTTAACATATAACAAGTTTACTACAGTTATTGCTAAATTAACTCATAAAGATCTTCAAATTTTGGTTTTAGTTTCTAATATAGCAAATAAAATTTTAAAAAAATGTTTAGCCGGGCATGGTGGCGCATGCCTGTAATCTCAGCACTCGGGAGGCTGAGGCAGGAGGATTGTTGAGTTCGAGACCAGCCTGAGCTAGAGTGAGCTTAAGGCCAGCCTGAACTGCATAGTGAGACCCTGTCTCAAAACGACAAAAAAAAAAAAGTGTTTTCGAGACAGGGTCTCGTGGCATCGTCCCGACTGGCTACTGTGTGGAGGAGGGTGGCATCACCTTGCGGCCGCCGCCCAAGCGCTGGGGCTGCAGGCATGCGCCGCCACACACAGCTTACGGCAGGCACGAACAGGCATAATCTGCAGGAAGAAACGCCCTCCTGGGAACTCAGCAATATTTCAGACTATAAAGGGGTCGTGAGCCCATGTGCGGTAGCTTTAGAACCGCTGGGTTAGACGCATGATGATGGATGCGTTCTAACAGGACAAACTCAAAAGCAGGTAATAATAAAAACTGCCTAAAAAACAAAAAAATAAACAGCCTATACAGTAGTTCCTATTCACCAAACACTACGCCAAGGTTTTTATATACAATGATTCATTTTATCTCCAGAATATTATTAATTGGACACTGCTATTACTCCCAATTTTACAGACAGGGTCTGAGGCAAGGCGTGGAAGGAACTGGCTCAAGGTTTCCAGCTAGAAGCAGCAGTAATGAGTCTGAATTCTTGACCATCGTGCTACACAGCTTGAAGATTCTAAAAGGTTATATGCTGGTAAAGGATAAAGGTGGGCAAGTGATGAGATCTTGCCCATAAGAGACTGTCATTTTTATTTTATTTTATTTCATTTTTTGGTGGTGGTACCGGACTGGGTGTTGAACTCAGGACCTTGTGCCTGCCAGGAAGGCACTTATTCTGCTGAGCTATCACACTGGCCCCCAAGACTGTCATTTTCAAAGCCACACATTAGTTTAGTACCTTCAGTTTTATGAGTACATATTTTATCTCACCAGAGAAACAGTATACTTCATCGTTTAAAAATAACAGTTGGTATTGGTGAGATAGCTCACAGGACTAAAGTGCCTGCTTAGGCAAGCTCAGGCAAGTGCAAAGACTGCAGTTCAATCCCAGCACCACATGCCGTGCCAGCCCCCCCTCTAGGGCTGGCCTGAGCAGGCCACAGAGTTCATGAGTAGTGGTGCACGCCTGTAAACCGAGCACTGGGGAGACTAAAGAACAGGAGGTTCACTATGAGTCAGAGTTGCCTAGTGAGGGCTCAGTAAAATAAGCACTTGCCAGGCAAGGTCCTGAGTTCAATCCTGGTACTGTTAAAAAAAAAAAAAAAAAAAAAAAAAGTTGCATAGTGAGACCCTGTAACCACCAAATATATTAACAAAAAAAAAAAAACAACAAAAAAACAAACAAACAGTAGTGGGCCAGGGAGATAACTCAGCAGAATAAGCACTTGCCCAGCAAGTGCAAGGTCCTCAGTTCAACACCAAAAACAAAGCAACAGTAATATCTAAATATCATTCCCGTCACTCCAAATTCTAATTTGCTTCTTTTTCCATTAACATTCTATGCATACCCAACTCACTGCAGTAACTGAATTCTTATAAAACATCACTGAATCTTTTCAAAGTAGGTTACAGAATATCTTGACAAGTATATCATCCTTGTCACTCAGGAGGCTGAGGCAGGAGGATCGCTATAAGTTCCAGGCTAACCTAGACTGCATAGTGAGCGCAAGGCCAGGCCGACCTACATAGCAAAACTCTGTCAGAAAGAAAGAAAGAAAGAAAGAAAGAAAGAAAGAAAGAAAGAAAGAAAGAAAGAAAGAAAGAAAGAAAGAAAGAAAGAAAGAAAGAAAGAAAGAAAGAAAGAAAGAAAGAAAGAAAGAAAGAAAAAAAGAAAGAAAAAAAGAAA
>PVKA01050829.1:0-12520 GCA_004027165.1 Ctenomys sociabilis
TGGGTTATCAGGGAAACACACGTGCCATCTTCAAAGATTCCCACCAGCACCTCGGCCAGACCAATATGCATTGCTTAAGGCCAATTGAAGGGATAAGGACAAGTCCTAGCCAGCTCTGTACCGATCAATACAAGGAAATAAGGTCAGGCTCAGCCAAAACAGAGATAAGTGCTCTTCTTTCAAGGAGAGCTGCTCAGGTGGTCCTCCACAAATGGAGCAATTAAACTGGAAAACATGTTAGCAAATCATTAAACATTTCCACAGTCCTCTATCAACATATACTAACCATCCACTGATTAATAGTTCCTCCAATGGTGTTTACTTTGATAAATTCAGTTCAGTTCAGCAAGCATCTGTTAAGCACCTACTAAATGCCAAAGTCCATATTTCCTTGAAGAGTCCACCATCTTGGACAAAGAGGTGAATAGAAATTCCAACAAACTCAGTGAGTGCTAAGAGATAAGAGAACACATGGAGCATGGGAATAAGGGGGAGGGACATGGACCCGCCCCAGGGATCAGGCTGAGCTGTCATGTGGTGCATAAGTTGAGTTCTTGGTCCATTACATGTTGGATATCTGAAGTTGGGGATTTCCTTGAGGACTCATGCTGTGCTATAACCCAGCAGATGTCATCCTGAGCTGGGGAGCAATGCCAAATAGCTCATGGCATGTACAGAAGAGGCCACTGTATAATACCATGATCTTGTGACAATCAACCAGTTCTCCAGAGGAACCTTGGTGCTGATTCCTGTCATAGGCAGAGTCCATGAGACTAACTTACCTCCCCAGCTCGCCTGAATGTTTTACCCTCAGTGCCACACGGGGGACTCAACCCCAGCATATGAGCCTCTGGGGGACAAATGATATCCAAATCACAGAAAGCTGGATTTACATGAGCTCTAAGAGCCATCTGAGGAGGGAAGATTGGAAACCCTTCCAAGGTGGGCACAGTTACAGCAGTAGCACAAGTCTGCAGCTCCATGTGGGATGTTGGCGAGCAGGGCCCTCTGGGTAACCATCCTGGGAAAGAAGATTTATGTTAGGGAAGAAGGAAATGGAGGTGGAGCCATGGGAGGCTGCTTCGTGGGTGTTTTGGGCCCCTGGGTGTCAGAACTGGGGAGCAGCGGAGACAAGTCACTCACAGACGCTGCATGGAGAGGCAGCCTGGCCCAAATGTGTGCTTCTGCTAAGCCCACCAGGCAAGGTGGGTAGATGTGAGGGAGGCAAGGAAAAAGCAGCCGCCAAATCATGACTCCAGTACCTGCTAGGTGGGAGCTAATGCAAGCTAGGACTAAGGATGAGAGGCCAGAAAAATGAATAGTGATTGGGAAAAATTATATTTAATTAACAGAATAGAAAGAAAAAATAGACAAGGAGAAGTTGAGGGCTTGAAAGAAAGGGGAACGATTTATATGAAAAAGCCTGGAGAAAACCTTTCCTGAAGTTATGATTCTGGTTCAACTCAGTCTAGAGCTTTAATTCTTCTTGCAGGGTGCCTGCAGGGTGTTCTTGGGGTGGCAAATGTTTCTTGGAATGTAAGCTCCTAGCTGGGTGTGGTAGCTTTCCTCTGAATTCCCAGTACTAAGGAGGCTGAGGCAGAAGGATGACAAGTTTGAGCTCAGCCATAGCAATTCACCAAGTTAGTGAGACCCTCTCTTAAGAAAAGGAAAAGGGGGGGCTGGGGAGATAGCTCAGTAGAATAAACGCTTTCCTGACAAGTGCAGGGTCCTGAGTTCAATCCATGGTACTGGGAAAAAAAAAAAAAAAGAAAGAAAGAAAAAGAAAAAAATCAAAATAGAAAGAATGGGCCAGCCAAATAGCTCAGAGGATTCGAGTGCCTGCTTTGGCAGGCACAGAGGCCTGGAATTTGATCCTGCGCCTGCTGTGCTGGCCCGCCCCTGCGGTGTGCTGAGTCTGAATGCGACTGCTGTGGTGGAGCGCGGCCTATAATCCCAGCTCATGGGAGGCTGAACACAGGCGGTTTGCTACGAGTCCAATCTACATAGTAAGACCCTATACACCCTGTCCTAAATTTATTAAAAAAAAAAAAAAATGTGGGGCAGTCACAGGCGCCAGAGAGAAAGCTTCTTATCCCGTTTCTTTTGGAACCAGCTCCGCAGTCAGCAGCCAGCCAGGAGCTCAGGGATGCATGTACGCACAGGTAGAGGCTGGGGAACTCAGGTCCCGGCTCACAGCGAAGGCAAGCTGCAAGCTGCCTCCAGCTGGGTTAAAGGGAAAATCCGCACCACTTGTGCTCAGGAATTTGATTTCTATGGGGGAAAGAGTACTGGGAACGGGACCCAGAACCTTGTAGTTATTCTTCTTTCAGCCTCCCAAGCGCTGGGATAACAGGCACGTGCCACGGGCACGATGGGAATCAAACCCCGCCCACTACGCTCTGCCCAATCAGGCGCTTTCGTCTGCTGAGCCATCCGGCCCGCCCAGTGGCTGCTCCGCTAGAACTTGGCCTCCACCCCTGGGGGGATTCTCTGGGACCCCCAGTGCGTGTGCAGGTGAGCCCCCGTCCGGCCGCTCGGGCAGCGCTGCCTGCCGTCCCTCAGAGCTTGCGGGGTCCGCACGTGCACCAGTCAGTGTCAGACGTCTGAGCTAATCTTCCAACGGTACAGGCAGGAACCTAATTTACAGAATCCAATTTACGGACCAGGAAATTAAATTGCAAATCATGAAGCGGTCAGATTGAAATTTCAGTCTGGATAATATGTTTTGAGAACCTATTGACCTTAATTAAAAGCCATACGATGTCTAAAATCTATCGGGATTTTTTTTTTTTTTTTGGCAGAACTGGGGCTTGAACTCAGGCCCTTGCGCTTGCCAGGCAAAAGCTTATTCTACTGAGCCATCTCCCCGGCCCCACAGTTGGGATTTTTATCAGGCTGATGTGAAAAGCAAAATCAAAGATGGAAAATTGGGCCCACTGCGCCAGATGCGATGCATACCTATAATCCCAGCATTTAGAGAGACTGAGGCAGGAAGATTGAAAGTCCTAGCTCAGAGTGAGCAATTTAGTGAGATCCTGTCTCAAAATTCTAAAAAAATGGTGCTGGGTGAAGTGACACATGTCTGTAATCTCAGCACTTTGGAAGGCTGGGCAGGAGGAGAGCAAGTTTGAGTCCTGTCTGTGTAACTTAGAGAAATTCTTTTTTTTTTTTTTGTCTTTTTGAGACAGGGTCTCACTATGCAGTTTAGGGGGGCCTTAAGCTCACTTTGTAGCTCAGGCTGGTCTCGAACTCACAACACTCCTCCTGCCTCAGCCTCCCGAGTGCTGGGATTACAGGCATGCACCATCACACCCGGCTTACTTAGTGAAATTCTAAGTCAAAAAGAAAAAAAAAAAAAAAGGAAAGAATTAGGTTGTAGCACAGTGTGAAGGCCTTGGGGTTCAATTGCCAGCACTACAAAGTTAAATTTCAAATTTGAAAAATGGGCTGTGGATGTAGTTCAGTGCAAAAGCCCTGCCTTGGTACTGAAAACAAACGAACAAACCTGCTGGCTGCATTGAGTTGCTAGGCTGTGTTCTAGAGGGATCGGAGCCAGGAGCAGGGATGCTGAGAAGACCGCGCATGTGCTGCAGCGCTTGTTCATCGTGTGCCCACGTGTGGCTCCACTGTCCCGCGGCCCTTGCCTGCCTGAGACAGAGGCTGGCTCAGAACAGACAGGACGTGTGAATGAGAGGGTGAAGAGGGGGCTGGGAAGATAGCTCAGTTGAATAAGCACTTGCCTGGCAAGCGCAAGGGCCTGAGTTCAATCCCTGGCTCCACTAAAAAAAAAAAAAAAAGAGAGAGGGTGCAGGGTTAACCTCCAGTGCATCTCTTAGAGCCTGGTGCTAGCTCAGTCCAGCATGGCAGGGACAGGGCTGAGGCACAAATTAGTCCCAGATAAGCCCATGTCCATCGCTTGAGACTTCGCCTTCTCAATCAACACCTAAAGAACCAAGCCAGATGTGTTTGGCAGCTCCCCATCCCTATGGGGGGCAGGGCTATATGGGAAGGGCTAAGGTGATGGATGCAGGAACCTCTGATGTGTTGGAAAACAGCAAGGCATGGTGCTCTGAGATCAGGATAAGCGATTCCAGATTGTAAGTAGTCCGTGAATTTTCAGTTTCTACACACTGTATCATTCACTCATGATTTTATTTTATTTTATTTTTTTGCGTGGAGATTGAACTCAGGACCCTGCGCTTACCAGGCAAGCGCTGCGTCTACTGAGCTATCTCCAGGGCTGGCATGGCATATCAGGGATCAAATCCCAGTCACTGTGTTCTGCCTAAGCAGACCACTGAGCTATCTGACCAGCCCTAGAACTTGCCATTTGAAAGGAAAAATAGCCTGTATTTAGAAACTAGAAGCTCAGCTTAAGGCATGTCACTGTGGGGTCATATTTTATAAAACAAAGCCTTGTGTGTTGTGGAGATTCAAGCACAGAAATGTGAAGAGGTAGAATGTCTTCAGGAATATCCTGGGATAAATGGCAGGGATCTGACTTCTAGCAAGAGCTTGTATCCAAGCATTTAGCTGAATATTCATCAAACAAGTGTTCCAAGCCAAATGCTCCCCAGTTGAAGTGGGTTTTTTCTAGGCATACTGCATGGTGAGCAAAACACGGTTATTGTGGAATAACTCACCTTCCAACAACTCCTGAAACAGTTCCTTAACTGGTAAATTTGGTTGTTATTCTCCATATAGAAAAAAATGGATAATTCTCTCCTACAATTGAAGTACTGAAATATCTGCAAAATAAACCACCTAGACTTGGAATTGCAATAGAGAAAAAATGACACCACCAATCTAGTCAGCTAACGTTTGAAGGCATTTGCTGTAGGTAGGAGCCACACACTAAGGGAAGCAGTTATCCAACCTCTGACACGCATGTTAACCATCTCATTAAATTAGTAGCTTAGGGCCCGCCAAATAGCTCAGTGGATTAAAGCGCCCGTAGGCAGGCACAGGGGCCAGAGGTTTGATCCTGGGGCACACGAATGTAACCCCACTGAGCTATCTCCCCAGCCCTGAGATAACAGTCATAAATTAGTTCACATATGTATCAAACTTTTGGTCCTGTTACATCTTTTTTTTTTTTTTTCTCGGAACTGAGGATTGAACTCAGGCCCTTGCAAACACTTATTCCACTGAGCTATTTCCCTGGCCCCCAGTTCTGTTATGTCTTTAAATGAGCTAGAGCTTAGGGCTGCATATTGAAAACTGTGCAATTAAAAGACTACTACTAAATAAAATGAGGAACAAGAAAAAAAAAAAAGGCTACTAATTCAGAGCTACCTTGAAAATGCAGGGTATTGTTATGGCAAGTAGCCGGAGACGCTCATGGTGGCCGAGATGGGCATGAGCTAGGCATTGCGGGGCGCACAGGTGATACCCCATCGCTTCTCACACTGCGGCTGTCACCTGACTCGCAGAATGTACCAAGCTACTCCACCCGGCCTTTAAGTTCATCACGCATTGCAACTGTGGGGGGGTTTCGCACAGGGCACCGCTGGGCAGTTTCCTAGCTTTTCCTGGATCAGAGCGTCGCTGATGCTGTCCCTGTAGCTGTTCCTCATCCAGCCACATTCACCCACTTCTCTGCCTCCTCCAGCTCTGCGACCTCTGCTTGGCAGACGCTGTTTCCCCTTGGCCACCTCAGCCCCTTTGAGGGCATCGTCAGTCTTCAGGACAGTCGGGGTCGTGGACGTGGCCGTCGTGGGCTCCGAGGCCAGGTCAGGCCCCGAGCACAGCGCTCCTGCTTCTCTGAAGTTGCCTCCTTCAATTCCGTGGCAATCTTCCTGCAAGCCTGCTTCTTTCCATCCTGTCTCTGCACGTTCTCGTCACCTTCGCCAGTTCTGTGAGCTGCACGCTTGCTCCGCACTTTCTCTGGGCCTGGCTGGAGTGGACTACGCCGTACAGCTCTGTATGAGCTAAATGGCCTGTGGAAAAGCTTCGCGGCCCAGGTCTGTCTGCGACTGCAACCTCCTCTAGAGCAAGCTGCCATGCTCCTCGCTAATGCAGAGGGCAAATGGCAGCAAAATTTTGCTGAACAGTTGTATTTGTGAACCGAGGGATTGCTGCAATCAGATTAAACAAGACTCGAATTAATGTCCCCTAGAATCTGAGTTCTGCCATCAAATCCGCCCATCTGGGGAGGGGCCAGACTCCCTATGGCTGGCCTCAGCTCACTAAGGCCCCCGTTTGTCCCAAGTCCTGGCTGTCCCTCAATCTATAATGCTATCATAATATTTCCCCCCCTGATACTGGGGATTAAACTCAAGGCCTCCACACTGAGCTACCTCCCTGCCCCTTTCTTTTTTTTTTTTTTTTTTTTGGTCTTTTTGAGACAGGGTCTCACTGTGCAGTTCAGGCTGGCCTTAAGCTCACTTTGTAGCTCAGGCTGGTCTGAAACTCACAACAATCCTCCTGCCTCAGCCTCCCGAGTGCTGGGATTACAGGTATGCGCCACCACGCCCGGCTATTTTTTGTTTTAAATGTTCTGATAATCATACTATGCAGCTCACGTGGGAGCCAAACTCCCAGTTCTCCAGCTTCAGCCTCCCAAGTCCTGGGGTTCCAGGAGGAGTTACCATGCCCAGGTGGTGCTGTGACTTGGTGTCCAGTTGCCTTTCCCATGTGGGATGGGTTCTAGCCTGAGTCAAACATGATCTGACACTTCCCTGCTCTAACACACACACACACACACACACACACACACACACACACACACCCCTCTACTCGCACCGCACAAGGCCCGTGGTGTGCAGCCAGGCATGGCGACAACTGCATCACTGCAACCTGCCCTCATCCTCCGTTTCAGAACCAGAGCCCGACTTGCCTTTTCAGTGCTGTTTTAAAACATTACCATGTGCCTATAATTCCCTTGGCTGATAATCTATTTAGAGTAGATACAGGATCCTGTGCTGGATGAGAAGAGATGAGCAGGGAGATATTCCTCCTAGGAACCGCAGAAGAGCTGGGGAAAGGGCCTCCTGGCCCTCTCCCTTCACACCAGCTTGAATGGGGGTCTGGAGGCAAGAGATAAGACACTAGCCAGATGTGTCGGCTGGAAGCTGAGGCAGGAGAGGTCAGGTTGAGCCCAGTCTGGACAAGTTAGCAAGACTCTGTCTCAGAATAAAAAAATAAAAAAGGTCTGGGGATGTAGCTCATTATGAAGGCCCTAAGTTCAACTCCTGCTTCTTAGAAGAAGAAGGAAGAGGAGGAGAGGAAGGAAGAAGAGGAGATGAGAATCAAGAGGAGGGGAGCAGTGGAAGGAGGGGCCAAGACAGAGCACAGCAGAGCAGGAAGGAAAGAATCTGGGTACGACCTCACAGCAGGGCTCATGCCAGTGACAATGTCCCTTTGCGCTTGTGCTGAGAGGAGCGTTGGCTGATGACTGTCCAGGCCTGAAGGTGCATTTTGTGTCTTCCCCTATGAGTGACAAATGATAGCTGTATTTTCTTCTGTTTGGAAAATGCATTCCTAACTTATCACGGTCTCCTCCTAGCACACTG
Organism: Ctenomys sociabilis; assembly: GCA_004027165.1. NCBI lineage: Eukaryota > Metazoa > Chordata > Mammalia > Rodentia > Ctenomyidae > Ctenomys > Ctenomys sociabilis. The sequence goes on from PVKA01050829.1 coordinate 7,515, forward strand.
ATCTGCCACCACTTCTTCCCGCCCCTCTTCTGTTTTATTAGTACATGCAGCTCCTCTCTCCTAGCAGAGGAAATTCGAGTACCGGGATATTAAGGATCTCGTCCACGGTCTGCCAAGCGAGTCATTGGTTGCTATGGCCAATGATTGTATCCAGGTCTGCTGAGGCCCCAGAATGCTCTTGCGGTTTGGGAGCAGGCTTGCGTTTGTTAGGATCCTCAGCTGCAAGAGCAGAGTAGTGCATGCTGGGTAAGCGAACCAGAGAGGGGTTTATATCAGGGCTTTCAGGTGTGGGGACACAGCCTGGGCCCAGGCAGCCCAAGGGGCCACCTGGGCTCTGTGCAGGCTCCTCCTTGCTGGGCTGTCTTTGCCTTGTGTCCCCCAGTTGTGTTCACCAGGACTTGGGTGACACGCATCACTGTGGCTGCAGAGAGTCCTAGAAAGCAGCGTCCTCCCCTTCCTGGGATGCCAAGCGAGACGGGGCTGCAGTAGGCGGTGGAGGAGCTGATGGGGAGACCTGGCACAGGTTTCTCACGAGTGAGAATTTTCTCTTCAAAAGAGGTGGTCATTTGCCGGTGTCTGGATGTCTTCCAGAGCCTCAGGCAGGCACCGGTGGGCTTTTGTGGAGGTGGCTGAATCTAGAGTGTGCAATGCTAGGCTCAAGGGCCCTGGGGTTGAGGGTGAGAGAGCTACCTGCCCTGAGAAGCCTGGATAAGACAAAAGGGGAAGAAGGATGCTGCTGAGGTCCCTTGATGGCTTGAAGGCAGTGAAAGCCTTCTGCCTGCCGTGAGCTGGTTGTCCTCTGCAATGCCCCTCTGCCAAGCCAACTGGCCTTGGAATGAGCCAGCTGTGGACTGAAACCTCCACAAAGCGTGAGCTAACTAAACCTTTCTCCCTCTAACCTTGGCTGTTAGGTATTTTGTGTCAACAGTGAGGGAAAAGTAACTAAGACACAACCCTGAGGAGGAGAGCAGGGCTGGGGAGAGAGCTCGGAAATCTAAGAGCCTGCTTGACTAGTGCAAGGACTTGTGTTTGATCCCTGTTACCCAGGTGCATGCTGCACTGGCAAACGAAACCAGGCGCTGTGGTGCGCGCCTGTAATCCCAGCATAGGGCGGCTGCGACAGGAGGGTCATGATGATTCCGAGCTGCATGGGGAGACCCTGTAGCAAATAAATAACCGAAGAGAGCAGGCAGACTGCGAGTCAGCAGCATCTCTGAAAGACTAGCAGTACTGGGATGACCTGGGGTTGCAGGTATGGTCAACCACCCAAGCAACTGCTATGTATTTTTGATCAAATATGTACATGGTTTTAAGATTGTTACTCTTTATATATATATATATATATATATATATATATATATATATATATATATATATATAATGTAGGTTTTCAACTGGGCCTGGTGGCTCATGCCTGTAATCTTAACACTCAGGAGGCTGAGGCAGGAGGATTACTGTGAGTTTGAGGCCAGCCTGGTTACATAGCAAGTTCAGAGCAAGTCTGAACTGCATAGTGAACTCCCCCCACCAAAAAAAAAAAAACTCCTAAAAATAAAAGGAGGAGGAGGAGGAAAGGAAGAAGGAGAGAAAGAAAAGGAAAAAGTTGGCTTTCATCAGAGTCGCAGTGCTCAACATGCTTCTCTGATTGTGTTTATAAGCCGGCTCCGTGTTCAGGCTGGGCAGAGCCGCTGTGACAATTCAGCCCATCCTGAACTCTGAGGATTTCACAGAAGCAGACAGCAGCGGGGCCCTATCCACGGCAGACGCTACTGAGCCCACAGCGTATAAGTAACGGCACAAATCTGGGTCCTTTCTGGAGAGGAAAGTTTGCTTGTAAACACAATAAATCGCGAGGTGTACTTTTATTTTTTATTTTATTTTTTATTTTTTGGTCTTTTTTGAGACAGGGTCTCGCTATGCAGTTCAGGCTGGCTTTAAGCTCACTTTGTAGCTCAGGCTGGTCTCGAACTCACAACAATCCTCCTGCCTCAGCCTCCCGAGTGCTGGGATTACAAGCATGCGCCACCACGCCCGGCAGCGAGGTGTACTTTTAAAGGCCGTTTTTCTTTCCAACTTTGATCTCCAGAGGTGAACACTGGGTTTTGGAATCCTTGCGTTTTTTTCCTAAATAGACTCAGACCTGGCTTCACGTTTGGGGCTTTACATTTAAGACGAGCCTCACTCGTCACCGCCTGCAAGGTGGGGATAACTTTAGTGTCATGTTCCTGGGCTTGCTTTGCAGAAGCCAAGAGCTGGCAACCGAGATGAAGAGCTCTTTTGGTCTGGCAGGTGCAGGGAGAATTCCCTCCGGCCCGCGCCGAGCGACGCTCCGCTCCCGACAATAGCCGGCAGGTGGCAGCATTTCCCGCAGATGCAGCTTTGTAAGCAAGACAAGCTGGTAGTTTTGTTTCGTTTTAAGACAGGGTCTCATACGTGAGCCCATAATATTAAGCTGAGCTATAAATGGATATGGTCGACAATTTCTTTGAATAACTCCCTATGGTTGCAGAATGCTGGACTGTGTTGGATTGTGGTGTCGAGTTCAAGCACCTAAGTTAGTTGAATGTCAATGGAGTGCCCACTTTTGACAGGTGTAGACAAAGGAAGGGTTGTAGAAAGAAAAAATCACGATGTGTGTGTATAGACAGTACAGTTGGGATAGATAACGCTGGGCTTCTACATAATCCTATGAGAGGCAAGATCTGCACTAATGGTGGTTGGACAGGATATTATGTCGGCTTTTAGTACTATGGTCATCCACTAGGTAAATAATTATTGAATTTTTGATATAATTCAGGTATTAAAAAATAAGATAAGTAAGCAGCTACACTCTTAATTCATTGATAAGAGATATCTGCTAAAATAATGTCTGTAAATATAATATCATGTATGCACCTTGTACAATACCAAAACATTATGAAAACAGTTTGCAATGTATTAATTCATCGAATGTGTATGGTTAAGGTGTCTTGAAACTGTCTGATTGACATTTGTATTTTAATAAAATAAAAATAAATGAAAAAAAAAAGAATTAAAAACTGGGAAAAAAAAAAAAAGACAGGGTCTCGCTCTGGTTCGGGCTGCCCTCGGACTCACTCACGGTGATCCTCCTGCCTCGGTCTCCCGCATGGATCTAGCTGTGTGCCCCCACGTCCAGCGTCTGCAGCCACGGACTGAGCACCCACATATCAGCAGCGCACAGTAGTCAGTACTGCCCGTCCTGATCAGGTGAGTCCGTGGGGGGCCCACCAGGGACGAAGGCCCCCAGGAAGCAGGGGCACCGGAAGATATCTAAGGGAGCAGAGTTGGATTGAATGCAATTTCTATTTTTAGTTTTTCGAGGAATTTTAATACCGATGCTCATGGTAGTTGCACTAGTTTACATTTCTTCCAACAATGTAGAAGGGATCCATCTGTTTCTGTGAAATCCTAATCAACATTTGTTATTATTTGCTTTCTTGATGGTAAGATATAATAATTATACCTGGAGTTTGCATTTCTGTAATGGCTGGAGACACTGAACATTTTTTCATATTTTACTGGCCATTTGTAGGAGGCCGTCATATGTTTCTTTGTATTTTTTAGGGAAAGATCTACAGGGTGTTGAGGGTCTTACTGCTAGATTGGACTCGTAGTCATCCACCTGTTTACAGCCTCCCAAGTGCTGTGATTACAGGTGCGGGCCACCAGGCCCATACGGCAGGCACAAAGATCGAATCCCGGCCACTGAGCCTGCTTGCAGGTGCTTTAATCCACTGAGCTATTTGGCCAGTTGACTCTTGATGTTATTTCTTGCACAACTGGAGATCTGTTCAGAAAGTCCTTGCCTATGCCCGGGTCTGCAAGAGTTTTAACAATTTTATCTTCCAGAAAATTGTTTGTTTTAATAATTAAATCTTTATCCAGGGGCCAGGGAGATGGCTCAGTGGAATAAGTGCTTCCCTGGCAAGTGCAAGGGCCTGAGTTCAATTCCTGGTTCTGCCAAAAAAAAAAAAAAAAAGAATTCTTATCAAAAAATTTGGGGCCTGGGAGATGGCTCAGTGGAATAAGCACTTCCCTGGCAAGCTCAAGGGCCTGGGTCCAATCCCTAGTTCTGCCAAAAAAAAATCTTTATCCACTTTGGTTTCAGTTTACTGCAGGGTGTGAAACATGTATCTTGATTCATCTTCATCATCACTGTGGTATGATGCTGGAGACTCTTTAGAGAAGCCACTGAAGAGAACAGGTTGTTTTTCTTTGTTGTTGTTGTTGTTGTTCTTCTTCTTCTTCCTCTTCCTCTTCTTCTTTGTCCTCTCTCTCTCTCTCTTTCTGTCTCTTTCTTTCAACAGCATCTGTATTCCAGATGCTGGCCTTGAACTTGTGATCCTCCTGCCTCAGCCTCCTTTTTTTTTTTTTTTTTTGGTCTTTTTGAGACAGGGTCTCACTATGTAGTTCATGTTGGCCTTAAGCTCACTTTGTAGCTCAGGCTGGTCTTGAACTCACAACAATCCTCCTGCCTCAGCCTCCCGAGTGCTGGGATTACAGGCCTGTGCCACCACACCTGGCTTCAGCGTCCTGAGTGCTGGGATTACATACATATGCCACCATGCCAGCCTGTTTTGATTGTGCTCAGGGTTTTCCATACTGACTTCCATTGGGTTGTGTTTAGACTCCCACCAGCAGTAGTGGGAGCAGAACCTTTCACTGCACCCTTCTCAGCAATTGATGTCGGTTCTTTCCTGAACACAGTCAGCATTCTGGGGTGAGATGGAATCTCTGTGTTGTTTAAAATTGCATTTCCCTTGGGGCTGGGGAGATGGCTCAGTGGAATAAGCGCTTCCCTGGCAAGCACAAGGGCCTGAGTTCAATCCCCGGTTCTGCAAAAAAAATAAATAAATAAATGAATGAAAAAATAAAACAAAATTGCATTTCCCAAGTGGCCTTGATGTTGAATATTTATTTATTTATCTATTTATTTATTGTCTTTTTTTTTTTTTTTTTTTTTTTTTTTTTTTTTTTTTTTTTTT
>PVKA01050830.1:0-12520 GCA_004027165.1 Ctenomys sociabilis
AGGGGAGTCTCTGGATTTGCCCATTAATTTTCTGTGAATCTAAAACTGTTCTCAAGAGTAGAGTACAATTACAAACAAACATTTTTGTGCCCGGAAAGATGGAGGGGACGCTCACTGGTTAGAGACTGGGAATCTCATATTCTAGCCTTGCTCTAACTAATGGATAGGGTTTTCATGCAAAATTACAAACCTACAGCTCTCTTGAAAATCACTCATGGAGAGAGGAAACCTCATAGGCCCAGCAGAGAAAGGAACATCAATCTTGAAATTATGAACTAGCAAACTTTCAAAGGCTATAAAGGGCCATACTATGTGATGCAATGTCAAGAATAAATATATGTATAATATATATAATATATACATATATTGTATTATATATATAATACATATATATATATATATATGTATATGTTTTTGGCACAGGGTCTCACGACACAAACTCAGTGATCCTCCTGTTTTCAGCCTTCCCAGTGCTGGGATTACAGGTGTGTGCCACCATGCCTGGATTTGATCACAGCTCAGCATGCCCAGGAGCAGGGCCAGTGGTATATGTGTTACTAGGGATTGAACCCTGGTCCCTGCATTTGCTTAAGCAGTGCTTAGTCTGCTAAAGATTCTTATATTTTGTTAAGAAGCTTTAAACTTTTCTCTCTATTTACTGTTTTTTGATGTGAAGGGGCCAACTTTCACCCTGCATCACAGACATGACACTTTCGTCAGTGTCACCCCTTCTTAGCTCACCCTCAACCACAGCACACAGCTACTCTCTTTTGGCTTCTGGTATGCTCATTTGGGGACTATAATGGTTAACAAGAAAATGTGGTTAGGAGGTACTTACGTGGGGTAATCAAGTACTAGAAAAATAAACCACAAACATAGGCAAAAGTTGTAAACAAATATTTCACCACCTAGAGAGAGTGAATTACTATTTTAGGGGCACTATAATAAAGTTCCACCAACTGAGAAACTTAAATAGGAAGTTAATGATTCTTAGTTTTGGAGGCCAGAGGCCCCTGGTTCATTATGAGGTCTGTGAGAAAAATCTGATCCATTCCTTCCTCCTAGTCTAGAGGCTTGCTGGCAAGCTTTGGGGTTCCTTAGCTTGTAAGAGTTTTGCCGTCACCTTCACAAGGGACTCACTCTTGTGTGCATGCAAAGTTCCTGTTTTTCATAGGGACCCGAGTTAGATGAGTGCATTTTTTAATAACCTCATCTTAATGTATCTGCAAAGATCCTATTATTTAATAAGGTCACATTCATAGACAATGAGAGTAAGAAATTCATCTTTTCAGAGGTGGAACTCAACCCATAAAAGATGGCAACGAGGCCTGTGAAAAGGTGCTCAACCTCACTAATCATTAGGGAAGTTCAAGTTAAAATTACAATCTATCAAGAAATAAATGTCTAAGGAAAATTAAAAACGTCAACGTGGTGGTGGGGAGAAATAGTAAGGACAAAGAACGCCTGAACAGCCCATGCAGCTGGCAGGAATGTGGACTGGGGTAGCTACTTTGGGAAACAGTTGAGAAGTTTGTTATAAGACACACACACAGATCCTATCACCTAGAAAACTGTTGCATAGAAGAAAAATGAAAACTTGGGTTCTTATCAGAAACTACATGAAATTCATAGAGCTTTGTGCATAATCATCTATGAGCCAACCAACATGTCCTGCAACTGGTAAGAGGATAAATATCTATTCAGCAGAGGCAATTCAGAGAACTATGATTCTCCTCCAACCACAAATGAAATATAAACATGTTTTGTTAAGTGAATGAAGCCAACTCCAGAAGGCTGCATACTGTATGGGTCCATTTATATGAATTTCTGGAATAAGATAAAACTATTGAGAAAATATATGAATAATTTAATGGAAGAATAGAGGATATAGGAACAACTTACTACAAAGAAGCAGGACAAAAGAATTTTGTGAAGTCTGGGTCTACTGATGGCAGATATACAATTCTAAATTTGGAAAAACCAGGGCCAAGGAGATAGCTCAGGAGAATAAGCATTTGCCTGGCAAGTGTAAGGTCTTGAGTTCAATCCCCAGTATCGCAAAATAAATAAGTATACATTTTGAAAACCCATTAGAATACCACAGAGTGCATTATAATGTATGTAAATTATAAAAATCATAACCTGAGAAGAGTATGGACCCAAGAAAGGATAGAGTGTCAAATGGGTACAACTGTATTCAAATTAATCACATAACCATACTGACAGGACTAGAAAAGAGGTGACTTAAGTGATTTGACAAACAGTATTCAAATTGGCCACTATGAAAGCAAAGACCAAAAGAATTATGTACAAACACAGGATACACCAATTGGTACTTTCTGTGTTTAGTGAGTATGTCTTTACAACTTTAAGATATTTTTTAGGTATACGAAAGATGAATCAAGAAAATATATTGTAAAAAATGGAGCGTAGCTTTTCCCTAGCAGAGAAAAAAATTATAAGTAAGCAAAACTATGGACTAAAATGAGCCCTTTGGTGCTGATGGGTGTCCCAGGTTTCAGAATAAATTCATAAATAGAGAAATAAAAACAAGTGCACACGTGTATCCATAGGTGGTATAGATGCATCATCCTCAAGAGGCTCCCATTGGCCAAAGAGAGACCAACCTAAGAACCAAATAATGATTGTCTTGGCATCTTCCCACTTTTTCTAACACTGCAATAAAACAAACAAAACATAATTCACCATCTTCACTAATTTTAAGCATACAGTGCAGTCGTATTACTGCATCAGTAATGCATCACCATCCCCAGCTCTATAACTCACTTCCTCCTGAGATACTAAAGTACTCTGTTCATTAAACAACTCCCTGCACCCTCTAGACACTGGCAACCACCTTTGAATTCTTTGCTTCTCTGTTTTGACCACTCGGAGTCTGTCATATAAGTGGAATCATTCTAGACACTGATGTTTTTGAGGAGCACTTGGGTTTGGTTAGGGTCCTCAAGTTGATGGACTCAAGCCTTCTGATTGCTAGTGTATTGGTGCATTTATATGGCTCAGACATGAATAGTGATCATGTGAGCAAGTAGTGTTATGTAACTTTCTGGCAATTTTCTGGCTTTGTGTGATATCATATACCCTGGGTAAGTGAGTAGGATTTTTCCATGTTATCACCCCTGCTGCTGACATAGTAAAGGTGTGTCAGACATTTCCATGGCTCTACATCTTTTCTTCAAGTTGCCCGAATCTTGAGTGAACCTTCTTGGCCTGGACCAGTGACAGAAAAACTGGCCAAGGATTCTATAAATAACCCTTACTCTGAAGTTGCCTGATGTTTTCTCATCATTAAATTGGGAGCTAGAATAAGAGGCTTCTCTGCCAATTATAGGTAAAATGTCTACCTTTGGATATGTAAAACTGATCTGTCCACTCCTCACAGGGGTCCCAAATAAAGTACCATGCAGTGCCCAGTTTGGAGGTCACCACTCGATCCTGACAAATAAAAAGCCAAAAAGACTAAGTCAAATATCAGCACCTCTTCTTGGATCCAGAAGACAGGAGAGGCACATCTCCTAGATAAGAGATGAGTGAATCTCACTGAAATCTATAGCTTACCCCAGCTGAGGGGAGCCCCAAAGGAAAACTTGAAGTATAACTGAAAAGTTGCTGAAGTCCCACATGGACAATTCCGAGCACTACAATCACATAGCACCACCATATTGTGAGATTTACCTCCAGGACCTTGACCAGGCTCCCACAGTAAAAGAGAAAATTGTGCTTCTGGCAGAGAGGAGAAAGAAGCCATCTTAAAATATACCACAGCCCTCTGTTCTTCTTTCCTCAAGGTCTTCCCTCAGGAGAAGCTTACTAAAAATAACTTAACTTGCTTGGGTAATTATAATTATCAAAATCTGACTGAGACCATGGACCACCTGTAGCCTACGCTAGCTTCCAATGAGGGAGAAGAAAAAGACTCAGCAGCCCAGCCCGGCACAGCCATCTTGACCTACCCAAAGGGAAGAAAAATTCAGGAACCCTGTTTGAAATTTATAGCACAGAGGCATAGGTTCGTTCATAGGTTGGACTCATTCATCAATTCCACACCTTTACCACAGAACCACAGTGTATATCATATCACACTTACTAGCATCTACACATTGCTGCTTTTCCCCTTCTTCTGGTCACCCCAGGCTCTCACTGAGCACCATCCCCCAGCACACCATCACATTGCACCGCAAGCACACAGCAGCACAACTGGATGATGTCTCCTGGACAGGTGAACCACTCTCATGATTTGTTCTCATCTACAAATGTTCATAATGTGAGGTCTCTTCCTGTCTGCGAAGGTTCATAACTGGAATGTTCTTCAGCCAGGGACTTACTGTAATTTATAAACATCTCTGATCACTATGCTAAGGACTCTAATGGATAAAGTAGATAGCATGTAAAACAGATGGACAATTTAAGCAGAGATGGAAATTCTAGGGACCAGAAAGATGCTAAAATGGAAAACAGTATAACAAAAAAAAAAAAAGGATGGGGCTGGGAGATAGCTTGGTGCGTAAGCACCTGCTTGGCAAGCGCAAGGACCCGAGATTGATCCTGGGTACCACGCTGAACTCCATGAGACCCTGTATTAAAACATCTAAGCAAAACAGAACAAACCTCCCACAAAATTGAAGGATTTTTGATGGAATTATTATGGAAACAAATGAAGGACCATTTTGTATCTGTGTATACAAAATAGTTAGGATAGATACATAGCTATTTTTTCTTACTTTAATGAGAAGAAAGATTTGTACTAACAGTGTTTGGACAGGATATCATGTTTGCATCTTGTACTATGAATAACCACTACAAAGACAATAATATACAATGTATTAATTAGTGAAACTGTACTATTAATTGGTTTTGAAACTGTCTCATTGCTATTTGTTTCTCAGTAAAATTAATAAAAAATTAAACTAGATTCAGCTGAGTAAAACAATCTCTGAATCTGAGAGCATCTCATGTACATCACCAAAATTGAAAAACAAAGGCTGAAAAGAAACAGAATATCTCAGAACTATGAGAAAAATACAAAGACTCAATATATACAAATAGGAGGTAGACACAGAGAGATAGCTATAGAGACACACAGACACAGGGAGACAGAGAGAAACACAGAGACAGAGAGAGGCAGAGACAAACAGGCTAAGGATTTCCCAAAATTTGTGTGAGATGCAAAAACCCAGAAACTCAGAGATCACCAAGCAGAATAAGTGCAAAAACAGAAAACAAATTGCAAAAATGGTTAAAAAAGCAAACTATACTTACATAGATCATTTTCATCTTGCAGCACAATCAAATATAAAGAAAAAATCCTCAAAGGAATAAAAGCCTCAGCTATTAGAGATGTGTAGTATATTAGTTATATACCTGATACTGGCACAAAATATTTAACAGTCAGAATTTAAAAGGAGGAAAGGTTTATGTTGGTTCCTGATTTCTGAGGACTCAGTTCATGGTTGACTGGCTTCAAGAAAGGGTTCAGTGAAGGAAAATTACTCATCTCCTAGTGATCCTCTTCTCCTGTGTGCTGAGATTATAGGGGTGCACCACCATGCCTAGCCTCAGGGGCATATTTTAGATCTAAATCATTACAAGAAAAAAGATAAGAATTACATCCAACCTCTCTATACAAGCAAAAATAAGCAATCTATCAAAACTCACACAAAAAGAAATGAATAATCTCAATAGGTGTATCCATTAAAGAGAAGGAAGGGGCCAGGGAGATGGCTCAGTGGAATAAGCACTTTGCTGGCAAGTACAAGGGCCTGAATTCAATCACCAGTTACACCAAAAAAAAAAAAAAAAAAAAAAAAGAGGAAGAAGAAGAAGAAGAAAAAAAAATGAGCATGCAGTGCTGGCCCCGCCTCCGGGCCCACTGAGATGCCAACTGAGCCCGGACGCGATGGTGCACACTGCAATCCCAGCACTTGGGAGGCTGAAAACAGGAGAATCACTATCAGTCTGACCTGTGTAATGAGACCCTGCATGCCCTGTACCAAATATACAAAAAGGAAACTGAATCAATAATTGATAATATTAAAAAATAGAAAGTACAAGCACAGCTATATTCACTGATTAATTATATTGAACACTTAAGGAAAAAATGACACCAACTTGCTAAGGTCACTTTCAAAGGATAAAAAGACTTCCAAGTACCGAAGGTGATACGTCCAAACTTATTCTAAGAAGCCAGCATCTCTGCAATGCCACAGCCACAGAAACATAGGTGAAAAACCTAAAGACCAGTAATTTTTATGAGCATAGATGCAAAAATGCTCACCAAAACATGAGCAGATTCATTCCAATAGCCTAGAAGAAGTATACACTACGATTACATGTGATTTATCACTACTATAGAAGCCTGACGGATCATTCAAAAATCAATCAATGTCATTAATCACATCAACCAAAAGAAAAATCACATGGTCATATCAAAGGATACAGAAAAAGTATTTGTTAAAATCCAACATGCGGGGGCCGAGGAGATGGCTCAGTACAATAAGTGCTTGCCTGGCAAGAGCAATCGCCAGTTCTGAGTTCAATCCCTAGTTCTGCCAAAAATAAAAAATAAACAAATAAAATCCAACATGCATTCCTGATAAAAGCTTTCAATCAACTAGGAATAGAGAAAAACATTCTCAGCTTGATCTTTTCCACACAATCTCTGCAACTGGCATTATGCCTAATAGCAAGAAATGCCAAGATTTCCCACTTGGCTGAGACTGTAGGCAAGATACCCTGCTTATCACTCATGTCCAACATCGTACTAGAAGTCCAGGCAAATGTGAGAAGGAAAACAACTAAAAAGTAGAGATGGACAAGGAAAAATGCAATCTTCAGCACTCATGACGTGATCACCTGCATAGAAAACCCAAAAAAAAAAAAAAAAAAAAAAACTTTTAGGAACCATGGAACTAATACACGATTATTATAGTAATGTTGCCTACATACTTAATATAAAAGAACCAATTGCCTGGCTGGGTTGGAGAACTTGGCTAGCATAGACAAGATGCTAGGTTCACCCCTCACCTTCACCCTGGTCTGCCATCTAAATAAAAGTCAACTGCTTTTCTACATAGCATTAATGAAAAATGAAATTAAAAGAATAATATTATTTAGCTGGCACCATCCACAATAAAATACTTAGGTATAAATGTAACAAAATATGTACAAGATATATATGAAAAACTACAAATCTCTGATGAAAGAAATCAAAGAACAACTACATAAATGGTGTTAGTCTACATTATGGCAGAGAAAAGCTGTATTGGTCCATTTTTCTAACTTGACCTGAAGGTTCTCTATAATCCCCCATCAAAATCCTAGTAAGTTTTTAAATAGATATTGACAAAATTATTTTAAAGTTTATACAGAAATGCAAAAGACCCAAACTATCAACACAATATTGAAGGGAAAGAAGAAAATTGCAGATTTAACACTACCTAAAGACTTGAGACCACACTAATCGAGACAGTGTGGTACTGGCAAAACAGAAGGAAACAGTGAGATGAAATAGACAACTTGGACACAAGCACAAAACAATATAGCAAACTGGTGTTGAGAAAACAGCAAAACCAACACAGTGGAACAAAGAGAATCTTTTCAACAAATGGTGGTGGAACAACTGGACATAGCACATAGAAAAAATAAAACAGACACCGACCCATACCTTTCAAAAAATTAACTCCAAACAGGGAAAAGGACCAGTGAAAGCAGAGAATAATTGTTCAAGGCATTGAAACTAAGTCTTCCTGGTAATATAATAATGGGGACCTGTTGTTATATACATTTATCCGAACCCAGGATTCATAATGAACCCTCATGAAAACTGGGGACATTGGTTATGATGTTTGTGTAGGTTCATCGACTGTAACAAACATTAAAGCACTGCTGATATTAGAGGAAGCAATCTAGGTGATAGGGCAAGGTATATATGAGAAATTTCTTAGGTAATACTCTAAAAACAAAGGCATAAACACACACACACACACACACACACACACACACACTAGCACCTCTTGTTTTCCCAACTACCACCCACTTCAGGCTGTTCAGGACTTCTTTCACCTTCATCTATCTTCACCATTCTTTTTCACAGGACTCAGAGATGTGGAAGTCAGGAAGACAGCATGAAAGGAGTTCTGTGTGGTCTGTTCTGGGCCTGTAACCCACACTCTGAGGCCCAGCCCCGGGGACCAGATTTTTTAGGGCTCCCACTTGAAGACCAGCCAGATGGCAGCACTCAAGACCCCCCAAAACACAACAAAAATAAGCCACCCACATTTATAAGGATGCCACTGAATATCAAAGTAAATTTATTTCTGAATTACTTAGGAATCATAAAAGAGAAGCATCAACTCATATTATAAAAACAGTAGTGAAGTACAGTACACAGGGATGTCATCCAGATGATAACAAAAGTAAAACAGCAAATGAAAAACAGTAACTTTGAGCTTTAAATACAGAGGCAGAGCAATTTAATAAGAAATTTTGTTAGTAAGAAAAATATATGTTCCGTTTTTATTACATACTGTACAAAATAAAATATTGCACCTTTAAGTCATATAATAAATATATACAAAGAGTATTTTACATATGACCTTTCTCTTAATTTAATAACCATCCACAATCGAATGTGACTGGCAGTCAACAAGTCGTGGGCTGGGGTGCTCTCCCCACTCCCACATCTGTTCTCTGTCACCAAACCCTCCACATACAGTAGTGCTCATCCCAGTGTCAGTGAGGCTGCAGTCAGGACAGAAGAGACGCGGTGCTCAGAGCACGAGAGGCGCACGAGTGTGTCGGTGGACAGATCCAAAGCCAGGGTGCATGGTGACGGGAAGCGAGGTCCAGTGCAACCTGCCTCAGGGACGTGGCTGCTAGCAGACAGTAGGCAGCAGGGCACAGGCAGCGGGACACTGAATGAATAAGTGACCACTTCCTTGGGGGGTGGGGCTTTCTAAAGCCACAATGTGTAGAACACCGGGAAAAGGTCCTCATTCCCAAACCAGCTTTACAGCTTCTGGTTTAGTGCTGGCCAGAACCTATGCCAGCAGCAACGTTCCCTCCAGACCTCACCTCCACCCTGACACCATGACCAGCACCAACTTCAGCCCCAGCCCAAAACCCACCCAGCTCTGTCCTAACCTGGCCTTCACCTAAACCCTAACCCTCAAAGCCAGCTCTAACCTTCGCCTCAACTTAAATTCCTTTCTTATCTAACCCAATTTTAATTCTAATCTCAAACTAAAACTAATCCCCAATTTTCCCCAAGGTCTAACTCAAACTGTAATTCTACCTCTTGGTCCCCAAAGTGTCACCTCAGTCCAACCCAAATTTACTTTGGATTTATTGAAGAATCAGCTCAAAAATCAAGAGTAATTTACTATAAACATTTCTTTTTTCAACTACCACGTTTCTTATTTAGATTACTTTCTTATAAACTTTCCAAAATAAAAATCCTCAGAAAGACTATTCCATACATAAATTAGGTCTAATAAGGATCTGAATTACCATTTTGTGCAAGAGAATAGTGCTTAGAAAAAGTTTCATTCACAGCTCTTAGAAGAAGACTTTCAATAGACTTCAAAATCAATAGAAAGGAGGAACTTCCCTCTTCTCTGATTTCCAAGATGCCTGGTTTGGTCATGAATAGATTTCTGTATTTGTGAAAGTGGCAGCATCAATCACTGTTTCTTTCCATGAGTGCCCTAAGAGCAAGGATCAGACGCTGTCCCTTGGATCCGTCGGTGTCATACACTTGTCCAAGAGAGACTCTTACTTTCACAGATTCAAGGGCCTATGAAAATGCCATGAGCAACAGCATCCCAACAACTACTGGCCCAAGCTTTACAACTGTAAATGCCTTATGGACTTGTTGAAGCTCTGTAGCTGCCGAGGAGAGTCAGCAGTCACTGTGTCTCCCAGATCTTCAGGACATGCTGCTGTGTGCTCGGCTGTGAGTCATGTTTTGTCACGAAGCAATCGTGATCTTGCTGACTTCCCTGTCAAGTGGACAGGAAGAGTCCCAAGTGCGCTGGTTCATGTGCTGTGGTGTTTTTTTTCATTAATCCCAGAATATATCATTTACAAGAGTTGAATTAGAAACCAGCTATGGGGAAATTTCCCTTTACCAAATCTTAAAAAATGGTGTTTTACATCAATTTTGTTGAATCACAGAGTCAACAGTCTTTAGGAAGCGTGTGTTTCTCAATCAGAGACATGCGTATGACACCTCTCATGTTGAGCCAGTGTCACAACCCTGCCAAAGGTTTCCCTCCTTGGCATGAGCGGCAGCACCTTTGTTTGTGGAGGTCCAGGGAACACAAGTTAAGATGCTTCACGAACATACAGTAGTGAGTCGTGTCTGTGCAGTCCCCTGCAGAAAAAGGAGAGCAAATCCTTAGAGACCTAGTGAGAAAGTCCTCTGAACTGACAAAAAGCCATACAATGAAGGATGAGGTTGAAGAGAAGAAATCAGCCTGGGTTTGGGCTGTGGCACTGGAGCCAGAAGTGCACCGGACTCACTTCCAGCTCAATCAAATGGCCTTGCAGAGCTCTGGGAGCACATAGCTCCTCCAGCCACAGGGCTCCTCTCAGCTCGGAGCAGTCGCTCAGAGCCCTGGACCATTCACGGGGTCCCCACCAAAGCTAGGTTCTGCTCTCTAGAAAGTAACATACAATTCAACTTGCTATGTGTGGGATGTGACTCAACAATACTAGAAATGCTTACATTTTAAAAATGTGACATCACCAAAGACATACTGTCATTATCTCCCCCAGAATCCTCCCTTTGTTTTGAACACACCTGTCTATCATGCCTGCCATTTTCTGCAGTAGTTCTAAAAGTCCTCTGTCCTCTTTAATGCTGCCTTTAAGTTTTGCCTTCATGGCTACTTCAATGTCCTGAATCACTTCAGAATGTTTACCTTGGTTATGTAGCTTTGGGGACAAGCCAGAAGCCACATGGTACCAGATCCAGTGGATAAGGTGGGTGAGGACTCACCCCAGTCCTACCTTTCCAGCGGGTGGCACTTAGCAGCTATATCACCTTATTTTTGGTCATTCCTTACACAAATACTCAAGAAAGAGGACTTCTGGAGCTGCTTCAGAAAGTGGTAAGAAAGATGGGCTACATATACTTAAAGCAAATGGGAGTGGGCCAGAGAGATAGCTAAGCAGTCTAAGCACCTTTTTGGTAAGCACAAAGGCCTGGGTTCAATTCCTAGTACTACATGCCATGCTGGCCCACCCCACTTTGATGAGTGGGCCACAGACACCTTGCAAGGTGGTATATGAGTCTGAGCTGTGTAGCAAGACCCTGCCTAATACATAAAAATTATATATTGCAAAGGGGGAGTGTTTCAAAGGGGATTCACGGCAATCTGTCTTTTACTGTAACATTTTTAAAAATTTAGGCATTTGCCATATATCTTATTCCCTATCACTCAGCACATGGGTATAGCTCCTAAGCCCAACCACTGCCTCTCTGGCTCCACCCAGGCTTGGACTGCCAGGCTTAGAAGCCCCACTGATCCAGCTCGTCCTTCCTAGAGAACAGGCACACCCCAATCTGCTGTCCCAGGCCCCCACATCCCTTCTGAATCCCCCACTGATGTCACTGAGGAGCGAGGCCAGGCTGCAGGCCAGCAGTGGTACCTGAGAGGGTACATACTATCACAGGAAGGGCCAAGGCAGTGCCGCCAGGAAGTCGGCTTCTTTCTTGGACTGCAGTGACTGTCGGCCACAGCTTTGCAGCTCTGCATGTAGACACAGTCCACCTTCCGAGACTGGAAGCCACGGCCACAGGCTGCTGTACAAGGCCTCCAGGGCCCCGTGCGCCAGCACACCTCACAGGCCCTGGATGTGCAGTTCCTCTGGAGGGTAGGTCTGGAACAGAAATAGAATGTGAGCAAAGAGTGGCAGGTAAAGGCATTCACCCTGTGGCATATGCCACTGCAGAGGCCTGCCAGTGAAGGCTCTGCTCATTAGACGCTGGTGGGCATGGTCCACAGTAGTGGTCTAATCATGACCACAGCAAAGATAGCTGGATCACCTCAGAACCAAGCTAATTTTTAAAGCCACTGAAATGACCATGCAGTCCACTCAGCTGTCATGGCTACAACAGGGAGATTCTGGAAGCTCCCACAAAACATGACAGAAGGAGATGAGGGAAGGCCTCTTGATTAAAAATTTAATTTGGTACACATATAAGCCTTTTTATGGCTATGAGGAAGTGAAATAAATAAAATAAACCTCTGATGCCAAATAAAGTTCAAAAGCTATGGTGGGGACTGACCAGTGGCCAAACTGCCGTTGGAGGCAGTGTTAACCACTCCTACCAAGCCCCAAGGCGGGGCCGCCTCTGGGGAATGCTCCCCACCCATGGCAATCATAAGGCCTCTTTCTTCAACAGTTCCAGTTCAAACCGAGCCATCCCTTGCTTCTAGGCTGTGTAAACTAGAGTGCCTGATGGTCTCTGTCTAGATGTACCCTGACAAAAAAA
>PVKA01050831.1:0-12502 GCA_004027165.1 Ctenomys sociabilis
AAGAGCTTCCCGTGCGAATATATGTTTGTTCATGAACTCTTTACCTACCCCTATGTCTTCAAGAGTTCCTCCTACTTTCTCTTCCAGGAGATTGAGTGTTTCTGTTTTAACGTTTAGATCTTTAATCCATTTTGACTTTAACTTAGTGCATGCTGATAGAGCTGGGTCAATTTTTAATTTTCGGCATGTACAAAGCCATAAGCAGTGATCTTATAATGTATATGTCTTTTTATCCATAATTTTATTGAGAAACAAATAGCAAAGAGATAGTTTCAAATCAATTAGTAGGAAAGTTTCAATAATTAATACATTACCTATTCTTTTCTTAGTGGCTAATTGTTGTACAAGATGTAGACATGATATTCTATTCAAAAACACTATTAGAAGAGATACCTCTATTCATTGAATTAAGATAATGTAGCTGTATATCTAATATAACTATTATGAATATACAGATACAAAATGGTCATTCATTTGTATCCCCTGTTTTGTTTAGTTTTGTAAATTAAATATTATAGGTATGTGAAGAAATGATCTCTTAAAAAGAAATAGGATGCAGGAAAAAATAATTGACCACCTAAAAGATGATGCAAAAATGGACAATGTGAGAACAATAGGCATCAATGAAAAATAGTCAATACAAATTATATAAAAAGAATATTGGTAGAAGTAATAGCAGAAAACTTCACAAATATGGGGAAACAATTGGACATTCAGGTAACAGAAGCATACAGAATTCCAAAGAATACCAACAGAATTAAAAACACACTAAGACTTATAATGGTCAACAACCCAGAAATCCAGAACAAGAACAATATACGGAAAGCCACTGAAGAAAAGAAAGAGATCACATTTAAAGGAAAGCCCATCATAATAACCACAGACTTCAAAAATCATGAAGTCAAGAATACAAGGGATCAGAGTACTTCAAGTCCTCTATAACAAAAAATAGCAGTCCAGACTACTATACCTTGCAAAACTCTATTTCAAGTTTGATGTAAAAGTGAAATACTTCTATGACAAAGAACAGCTAAAGAATTTCATGATGACAAAGCCAACCCTACACAGACCACTAAAAGATGTTCTAGACAGGGAACAAAATGATCAGAACTACATGAATGAAAACAGAATAGGGCACTAAATAAGTCACACAATGAAACACAGGAGAAAAAGGAGCAAACAATAACAGGTAAATAATATGCCAGTCATAAGTCAATACATCTCAATTATCACCATCAATGTAAAAGGACTCAATTCACCAGTTGAAAGAAACAGACTGGCACAGTGGATTAGGAAAAAAAACCCAACAATATGCTGTATACAAGAAACACATTTAACTCATAAAGAAATGCATAGGCTGAAAGTCAAAGGATGGAAAACAATACTACACACCCCACCACCTCACAAAAAACCTGGGGTAGCAATCCTGTTTTCACACAGTCTCAACCTCAAACCAAGAATGATCAAATGAAATAAAAAATATTATACACTGGTTAGGGGGAAAATTCAAAAGGAAGAGGTAACCCTCATAAATTTCTATGAAAACCAAACACAGGAGCACCCAACAATATAAGAAACAAACAAAAAAAAAAGCAGTATAATGATATAAGACAAATCTTAATGGAAATGAAAAATATACTATCCAATAACACAGACCAATAACAAGAGACCTTAACACCACTTATCTCAAAAAGATAGGTCAACCAGGCAAAAAATTAGCAAAGAAGTAGCAGAACTGAACGAGAGCTTGGAGCAAATGGACTTAGTGGACATAAACAAGTGTTCCACACAACCACAGGTGAATGCACATTTTTTTAGCTGCACATGGGAAATTTTCTAAAATAGACCCTATGGGGGGCTGGGGAGATGGCTCAGTGGAATAAGCGCTTCCCTGGCAAGCACAAGGGCCTGAGTTCAATCCCCAGTTCTGCCAAAAAAATTAAAAAAAGATATATAATATAGACCCCATGCTAGTCTATAGGTCATGCTTAAATATATGCAAGAAAACAGAAATTATCCCATGCATATTGTCTGAGCACAGTGTGATGAAACCAGAAATAAAGAACAAAAGAAACCAGAAAAAAAAAATACATGGGAATTAAACAACACCCTACTAAGCAAACAATGGGTCACAGATAAAATTAAACAAGAAATTCAGCAATATCTGCAATTCAATCAAAATTCAAGCAGAATTTATTGGAATGTATGGGATGTGATGAAAGCAGTGCTCAGAGGGAAATGTATACTTGTGAACTCACACATTAGAAAAACAGAATGGGAACAAATGAACACCCTAATACAGCACCTCCAACATCTGGAAAGTGAAGATCAACCCAAATCCAAAGTTCAAAGACAGGAAGAAATCATAAAGACTAGAGCAGAAATTAATTCAATCAAAATGAAGAAAAAAGTTCAAAGAATCAAAAAGCTGATTCATTGAAAGATTAAATAAAATTGATAAGCCCCTAGTTAACCTCATCAAAAGAGGAAAGAAAAAAATTGAAATACAAGCAATAAGGAGTGAAAACGGTGTAATTAACATAGACCCTGACTGGGTCCTGAGGGGATTTGACTGACCTTGTCACATACAAAGGTTACATTTCTTGTTACATAGGTATTACTTAATCTTGGTCTTAGCCATTCATCAGAAAACAATAAAAACAAGATATAAAAAGTAAAGTCATATTAATATGCTGAGCTGTAAAAGGCTCAACAACTTTGGACAGTGCCATTCTTATGGAAAACTCACTACTATTATGGACTACTGGACTATATTGGATTACTTTGCTGAAGTCCCACACCTACAATATTTAACTGACACTAGAATACCCATCTCTGACAAAACTAAACAAAAAATGTGACAAAATGAAAGACATTTTGTATCTGTATATACAAAATAGGATAGATATACAGCTACTTTCTCTTCATTCAGTAATAAAAATTCATACAACTACAGTTTGGACACAATATCATGTCTGCATGTTCTACTATGAATAACCACTACAAAGTCAACAATGCACAATGTACTAATTATTGAAACTGCCAAGCTGGGGAGATAGTTCAGTAAAATAAGCACTTGCCTGGCAAGCTGAGAGTCCTGGGTTCAATCTCCGGTACCACAAAAAAAGAAAGAAACTGTTCTTATAATCAGTTTTGAAACTGTCTCATCTATTAGTTTCTCAATAAAATTAATTTTTAAAAAGCCAGACAGTTTTCCAAGTAAATAAATAAAATCTATTATATATTATGCATTCCTCTTTTAATTACCAAGGTCTTTCTTTTATTTTTAATTTTCTAACAGGACAGTTTCAATAATTAATACATTTCACATTGTTATCTTCCTAGTGGTTATCCATAGCACAAGAACTAGACAGGTTAATAATTTAATTATTATAGGGGCTTGAACTCAGCAAAACAACCAACATAGTCCTGCAGTCCACAATAGTAGTGGGTTATCCAGAGAAATTGTTGACAATAGCCATTTACAGCTCAACTTATTATTATGGCCCCACGATATATACCTCATTTTTATACTTTTCGGCTGGATGGTTAAGACCAAGATAAAGCAAGATCTATATTCCAAAAGATGTAACTTTTGTATCTGATGAGTTCAGTCAAGTTCCCTCAGGGTTTATCCTGTAACCCTGAACCTCACTCTGTAGATCCTTTGCCTGTGTCAGCCATGTGGATGAGTCACAGCCATTGCTTGACCAGTTTTCTCTCTGTTAGAGCCTGAGAGGAACTTTTCTCTCCATGTGACTCTCCTTAGGCACACCATAGATGATCTATCACATTCCTCTGTGGCTCCATAATCTCCTTGGTCAGAATATTTGGGGCACAACTGAGTTCCATGATGTTACAGTACAAGTTCTCCTATGTCCTGAGTTTTCACTGACCTTGAAAGGCTAGGGCCAAAATGTTGGCTGACCTTGCAGTTCTTCCATTTCTCCAATTTTTGATCTACAAACTTAGGTTGTTAACCATCCATAAGAGAAGCTTACTATTACTCTGCAACATATGCGGTTCAGGCTCTGAGACTGCCACGAGGTGCACAACCTGGTCCGCTGTATGAGTGGGCACCTCCCGCTCAGCCCCTCAGAGCCCTCTAAAACCCAGCATGTACACAGCTCAGACCCACAAGCTCATGCACACTGAAAGAAGATGACCACGGAGGAGATGAAGGAGGCTGAGAGCAGGGCGCATTTGGCGCTGCTTCCCCTGGAGGGGGTGGACATCACCCCAAACAGCACAAGGGGAGGGGCTGGCGAGATAGTTCAACAGAATAACCACTTCCCTGGCAAGCGCAAGGGCCTGAGTTCAATCCCCGGTTCTGCAAAAAAAACAAACAAAAAAAAAAAAAAAAAAAAAAAAAAAACACTGTGGCAGGATGAGGGAGTGCTGAAGGTCATCAAGAGAGAGGGTACAGGCTCAGAGACACCCATGATTGGGGACCGAGTTTTTGTCCACTACATTGACTGGCTATTAAATGGTACAAAGTTTGACTCCAGTCTGGACCACAAGGATAAATTCTCCTTTGACCTGGGAAAAGGGGAGGTCATCAAAGCTTGGGATATTTCTGTGGCAACCATAAAGGTGGGGAAGCTCTGCCGCATCACCTGCAAACCACAGCATGCCTATGATTCAGCAGGGAGTCCTGCAAATATCCCCCCCCATGCCACACTTGTGTTTGAAGTGAAGTTGTTTCAGTTTAAGAGAGAAGACCTGACTGAAGATGAAGGTGGTGGAATCATCCGAAGAATATGGACTCAGGGTGAAGGCTACTCCAGACTCAGTGATGGCGCTATTGTGGAGGTCACACTGGAAGGGTACTACAAAGACCAACTCTTCGACCAGCAGGAGCTCCGCTTTGAGGTTCGCAATGAGGAAAGTTTGGATCTTCCCTGTGGGCTAGAGAAGGCCATTCAGCGCATGAAGAAAGGAGAAAATTCCATAATATACCTCAAGCCCAGCTATGGTTTTGGCAGTGTTGGAAAGGAAAAGTTCTAGATCCCACCAAATGCTCACCTGAAATACGAGATACACCTCAAGAGTTCTGAGAAGGCAAAGGAGTCTTGCAAAATGAATTCGGAGCAAAAGCTGGAACAGAACACCATAGTGAAAGAGCAAGGCACAGTGTACTTCAAGGAAGGCAAGTACAAGCAGGCTTTACTTCAGTACAAGAAGATTGTATCCTGGCTGGAATAGGAGTCAAGTTTCTCTGAGGAGGAAGCACAGAAGGCACAGGCCCCTCGCCTGGCCTCCCACCTGAATCTAGCAATGTGTCATCTGAAGCTGCAGGCCTTCTTAGCTGCCATCAAAAGCTGTTACAAGGCCCTGGAACTGGACAACAATAATGAGAAGGGCCTCTTCCGCTGAGGAGAGGCCCATCTGGCTGTGAATGACTTTGACATAGCACGGGCTGACTTGCAGAAGGTTCTGCAGCTCTACCCCAGTAATAAAGCAGCCAAGACCCAGCTGGCAGCAGCGGATCTGCAAGCAGTTTGCACGGGAGAAGAAACTCTATGCTAACATGTTTGAAAAATTGGCTGAGGAGGAGAATAAGGCTAAGGCAGAGGTAGCTACCAGAGACCACTCCACTGACACAGAAATGAAGGATGAGTAGAAGAACAATGTCCTAGGAAGCCAGCCTCAGGTGGAGACCGAAGCACAGCCTTCTCATCCCTACTCCATGCAGCTGCCTGCCTCCCTGCTCCCTTCCCTACTCTACTGTTAATTTTGTAAAAACTGAAGAATTTTGAGTGAATCAGACTTTATTTTTCTATCTGGTTAGATGATGGCTTGGGGGGAGGTATTGAAGTTGGGGATAATTTGAGGTGGTATCACTACCTGTTCCTCCATTACGAACATTAGGTCCATCCACATATGGTCATAAGAATGTTAATTTATTTTGCTCCCTCTGTTAAGTCAGTTTTTCAAATAGTAGAAGGGGGCAAGTAATGAGGATAGGATGAGATGTGAGTGACTAGAGACCAGGGCTGAGGAGAGTCCCAGGCAGCCATTGTCTTCATACTTCCTTTATCCAGTCCATTTACAAATATATGCCTCCTTGTGGTGCTAGAGGTGTGGAAAAAACCACTGCTGTGCCTATTACATTTCTGTTTCCTTCCTCACCCCAGATGGTGTGAGTGATGTATCTTTTGGTGTTTTACTGGCCACTCTTGTGCCCCCACCACCACTTCCAGTATCCTCTCCGGTCAGTTTTTCATCTTGCCCTGGTTGTGACCCCAGCCCCCAGCCTTTTCTCTACATATTGCTGAAAGTCCAGGTATGCCTCAAGTCCCATTATTGAGCAATAAAGTAGAAACGACATAACCTAAGTATATATATATAAAACATATGCAGTTCAGTTTACCTTAGCTATCTGACTAAATCCTTTTTAGTTGCTATACCTTTCTATTTGTATTTCTATTTTTGATTTCTTATACTAGGGAGACTACACAATATTTGCACATGTGTGTCTGGTTTATTTCACTTATGAGTATATGTTTAAGTGGCATCCACTTAAACATGAAGGCTTCGAGTTTATCATTCTTTATAGCTGAGTAATACTCCATTGTATAAAAATACCACATCTTTTCAACCATTCCTCATGTGACAGGCATCTTGGTTGTTTCCAAGATTTGGCTATCACTATAAACACTATATATCACTTTACAGCAGCACTATTATATCACTATAATTGTGCTGCTATAAACATAAGTACACATATATCACTATGATATGATGTTTTCAGTTCCTCTGTGAAAATTCCCAGTAGGGGGATAGCTGGCTTGAATGGGATTTCTAGTCTCCTAGTTTTGTGAGGAGTCTCCACACTGATCTCCCCAGTGGTTGCTATGAACTGAGAGATTTCTTTTTTTATTTCAGGAATTAATTCTGCTCTGAGTTCCTCTATACCTTTCTACTGTTGTTTCTTAATTCCAACGCTGTTGATTCATTCATTTCAGCTAAACTATTTTCCTCTGCACTTGTGTGTGAGCTTGTGGCCTGAGACTTTGCTCCTTGTCTTTGTCATTCTGTATAGCACTGACCTCTGACCTTTGGTGTAGAGCTTTGGTGCAGTTATAACCTTAGCACCTACTGAAATTTGGGTGCAGATCTATTAAGTTTGAGTTTATCCAGTTGTGCCTGGCCTGGGTTTAGCTGTTGTGTTCAGCTCCTTCCTGATACAGCCCTTGGAGGTGAACTCACCTGTTGTGACCCTCTGGCACAGCATTGAACCTGTAGTGCCCCTATGTTGTGCCCCTGGCCTAGGGGTGCAGAGAAGCTCTCCCACACTCTTGCCAGGCCAGGCTGGGTTGGATCTGGGGGTCCCGAGAAAGTCGCAGTAGTTCTCACTCACTCAGTGTTCTTGGGGGCAGGGGATCCAGAGGGTTGTAGGCGTTCGGAGGGCACAATAAAGAGTCTTACTCATGCAGGTGCCTGAGTCTCGGTCTGGAAGGGGTCCTGTGGGCGCAGGGAAGCCGGAAGCTCTCCCACTCACTTGCCAGGTCAGCTGGGCTGCATCTGGGGATCCGAAGAGAGTCGCAAAGTTCTTACTCCTAATGACCCAGTTCTGTTCCTGCAACTGGGTCATTAAGTGAATTGGTCACTAAAAGAAGAATTATATATATTATATAAATTACAATATTCAGAACAAAGACTCAAAGAAACATCAACTTTGCATCATTCTTACATGCAGTACTGTAATATAGAATAGAACATAAAACTTCAGTAAAACTACCATAGAGTACAGCCTGGAAAGGTTACACTGCATAAACAAGGTGTACTATGCAAGGAAATACATTAAGGTTCAATAAGTTAGCTGTATAAAACTAGCAAAAAAACACCATGAGTTGCAAATCTGAGGAACAAGTCATAAGTCCAAACAGTGCACATCAGTCCTAATCCCAGCTCTTATTAAAGAGGAATATCCATACTAAGGTAACTGGACAGCCATCATCTTTTGTCTTGGCAACCAACTCCTTTAGTTTGTTTCCTATTCTATAGCTGGAATGTTGGGTGCTTGCTTCTGGGCATTGGGAAGCACAGGATAGAAATGTGAAGAACATAAGAGGTCCCAAGTAACTAGGCAACAAAAAGAGAAACTCACATTGTACCATGTTGGAGAGACACATAAGTGTGGAGAATAGCATACCGGAGCCCTGAAAGTCTAGTTTATCCAAAAACCATCATTGAGCTGGGGTGGTGGATGTGGCCAGACTAGTACAATTTCCATCTGTTCGCTGTATTGTTGACCTTCTTAGGGAATATGCTTCATTTCATGGTCAGGTATTCTGGGCTAAGAACAATGGGTGATAGTAAACCAACTCCATCTTTACAGTTAACTCTGTAGAAGACACAACCAGGTATGGATTTTCCCCCTTCACTGGACATGGTAGGAACTGACATGGTTCTCTCTGCCACCCACTGAGCACAACTAAGAAGTTACAGGAAACTACAACAGATGTACTTAGCAGGTTCTCCTTAATGAGAAGCCAATTGAAAATCCATAAAGACTAATGCACCCACTCCCTTGAAAAAGGAAAACAACCAGATAGACTTTACCTGGTGATTAAAGAAAGCTCATATAAAGGGCCAGCCAAATAGCTCTGCGGATAAAAGCTCCTGCTTTGGTAGACACACCAGTGGCCTGAGTTCCATCCCCAGCATGCTGTGCTGGCCTCTCCCCCGGGACCCACTGAGATGGCAATTGAGAGTGGGCGTGGTGGCACATGCCTGTAATCCCAGCTCTTGGGTGGCTGAACACAGGCAGATCATTATGAGACCAATCTATGTAGTGAGATTCTGTAGAACCTGTACTAAATACAAAGAAGAAGGAGGAGGAGGAGGAGGAGGAAGAGGAGGAGGAGGAGGAATATTTGGATGGCAATGGAATACCCATCTCTAAAAAAAAAGGTGACATAAACGGTCATTTTGTATCTATATATACAAAATAGTTAGGACACATATATAACTATTTTCTCTTAATTCAGTGAGAAGATTTGTACTAATAGTGTTTTGACAGGATACCATTTCTGCATCCTGTGCTGTGAATGGGTGCCACAAACACAACAATATGCAATGTGTTAACTCTCCTACCAACCTGTTTTGAAGCAGTCCCATTGCAATTTTTTCTCAATAAAGTTAATTTTAAAAAAAGAATGCTCATGTAAACTGAATGAAAATACATCTCATCACAACTAGGATTGTGTATTTAATTTACTTGGTTAAGGACACCACAAAGAGAATATTCTTTCCACATTTCTGTTATTGCTTCTTCACTGGGGGGTTGGTCCTGGATGGGATCTTTCCATACCACAGACACTTTATTTATTCAGGCATCTTGACAAATAGCTGTGGTCCCAGGATGTGGGAGGCTGAGGTAAGAGGATTGCTGAGAGTACAAGGCCAGCCTGAAATACATAGAAAGACCCTGTTTCAACCACCACCTCAACAACTTGTTTCCACAAATACAAACTGCAACTTCAAATGCAATAATAGGTCAATATAATTAGAGGGAATATGCACAGTATATGTACTGTAGCCTTTTACTTAAAAGCTTCTGCACATATTATTTCACTATATTTATGGATCCATCTTTTTTAAAGCCATCTTTAAAACTTTACAATATGAGCCGGGCATGGTGGCGCATGCCTGTAATCCCAGCACTCGGGAGGCTGAGGCAGGAGGATTGTTGTGAGTTCGAGACCAGCCTGAGCTACAAAGTGAGCTTAAGGCCAGCCTGAACTGCATAGTGAGACCCTGTCTCAAAAAGACAAAAAATAAATAAATAAATAAATAAAACTTTACAATATGTATCAAAGATATGACACGATGGTTTCATAGGCATATGCACAGAAGGAAATTATTACTACAGTGTAATGAATAAGATTTTACATTCACTACTCACAGGATATTATATTCTTTGTAAATAAGACTTTCCCTCAAAAACTCTGCTCTCAGACTTCATTATACTTAGTTGAGTCATCTGTGGAATTCTAATAAATTTCTACCTTTCTCCATAATTTTATTGAAACACAAATAGCAATGAGACAGTTTCAAATCAAATTACTAGGAAAGATTCAATATTTAATATATGGCATATTGTTTTCTTAATGGTTATTTTAAACTTCTAACTTTGACACTCAGAAAATACTAATAAGGCCATTAACTGGACCACTTCTCACAGCTGAACCGTAGATAAAATGAAAATTGCTTTCCCTTATCTGAAAGTAGAAAAAAAAAGAAACAAAAACAAAAAAAATTAGGGTGCCTAGGAGGGAGGATTCATATCCCAAAGAAGGGGAAGTTCATCACAAGGCTACCTACATCACAGCAAGGAAGCCTGAGTGTGAGTCACATGCTAAACCAGAGGATTAGATAAGCTAGAATTTGGGTTTGGGCTTCAAAAGAGTGGGATATGGTACAGATGAGGCATTTTGGACTAGACAGGGGCAGATGTGGCAGGTCTAGTGGGCTAGGCATTGTCCTAATGGCATGGGGCAGAACCTACAGTGTTTCAACAGGGGCCTGACTGGCAAATGGGAAATTTCCTCTTGCATAAGGATGCAGTGTGCAGGGAGGCTCAGAACTGGTGGCAAGAGCACCAGCTCTGACATGATGGTCATTGTCCAGGACAGACATGAGGATGGCTGGACTAGGAAACTAATTCTGGCAGTGGGAATCAGGGAGTATAAAACTGTTCCTTACGAAGTCTTGCCGAGGCCAGGGCTTTGGGATTATTGGGCTAGTCAGACAGGCAGTCATCAAGGAAGTCATCAAGCCTAAGCAGCAAGACAGAAGGTGGTGTCTTACACTGAGGTACGCAGCACTGGATGATGGGACAATGTGCAAAGGGTCAAGGTGGACACCATCAGTGTGGGACATGCTGAGCACTAGCAGCTTCAGGATTCAACCGGGCATGACTTGAGAGAATTTGGAAAGCGGACTTAACCTCTTTCTGCCTAAGATACCTCATATGTTATACAAGAACACTACAGGGGGGCCTGCCCATTACCTCAGCTGTTTAAGTGACTGATTAAACAAAGCAACCAAGATGCTGTGGATCAATCCCCAGATCCTCAAGCCTTACGAGACCTGCCCTGAAAGCATCCTGAGCCACCAAAAAGAAAAAAAAAAAAAAAACACTACAAATTTGGAAACAGAAATGACTGGTTTCACTCACTTAGCATGCAAGTATATTTTACACATTACATACAGTAGCAAGGTGGTCAGGAACTCCTCAGGTAAAATGGGAATCTCCCTCCTTATCCATGTTTGATTGGTTTTGCACATCAGCTTTGAGAATGGTATAGCCAGTGCAAGCAGGCAGGGAGAAAGAAAAGGGGTAAGAAGTACAGAAGTTGTCAGTGCTTATCACCTTTGTATAGTATATACCATCAGCCAGTCACCTACAGAAACATCCTCAGATCATCTAATCTCTGACCTGTAGCCCCTCTCCTTTAGGGGCCTAAGGTGGGTCATCGGGACCCAAGACCTTTTACACTGTTCTCTGTCCTGAAGGTTGTGTAGAACTGCTTTATTGCCATGTGACTGGGGAGGGAGGATTGTCAGCAGGCTCAAGATATTTCTAGTTTACAATATTGAGCTCGATTATGTGCACTTCAAAAGAAACAGTGTAGGGCTGTATAGCAGGGTGGTCATGAAGCCACTGACATCCAGGTTTCAATCTGATCCACCACTAATCCCTTGTGAGGCTTTTTACTGGTGACAAAAATACTCTGTAGCACTTACTTCATTTGTAAAAGGCAGGCCCTGTCTTTTGGGATTATTCATTTTGGCTTACTTTTAGATCACAAAAAAATTATCTTTCACTGTGATGAGGTAATACAAAACTAAATGGAAAAAATTACTCTGTTCAACTTTCTGTGACCCTGGTTCCTTGGAACACTGCAAGGAGGCTTGGTGTATCATTGATAAATCAATAGACTGAGAGTTCCCAGAACAGTCCTACAAAATAAATCAAAGGAAAGGTCGAAGTGTTTCTAACTGTACAAAATTCCTAAGGTGCTGCTAACCAACTAAAAAGTGTTGTTGCAGTAGTCAAGACCATTGGTACACAGAGGTATGCTAAACGGGAACTACACAATGCTCCCCAAAACAATGTAACTTGAGTAAGGGTCACACAGTGCCTAATTTGTTTGTTAGATGATCAATTTGTTTGCAAAAGATAATGTGGTTTCTAGTTATAAAACCGCTATACTTCTAAGGTTCCTGGTCATTTGTCCTCTCCTGCGTGAGTATGGTCAAGTGGTCCTGGGCCCGGTAATAAATGGCTCATAAATTTTAATATTGGATCCTGGTCTGGTTTCTATGTTGAGAACCCATAACATTTACTAGTACAAAGTGATGTCCATCTTAACATACTTCCACATATAAAAAGAAACTTTTCTTATGTATCTGGCTAGACACACATGAAAGACACCTGCCTTAAGTTCACCCTGCTGGCAATATTGAGCTTCATTTGTTTCCTGAATTA
>PVKA01050832.1:0-12519 GCA_004027165.1 Ctenomys sociabilis
TTTTTTTTTTTTTGTCTTTTTGAGACAGGGTCTCACTATGCAGTTCAGGCTGGTCTTAGGCTCACTTTGTAGCTCAGGCTGGTCTTGAACTCACAACCATCCTCCTGCCTCAGCCTCCCAAGTGCTGGGATTACAGTCATGCGCCACCATGCCCGGCTCTAACTCTTATCTACATACTAAAAGCTAGACACATATATTTTACTGACATAAGTTGGTATCCCTGGGGCTCAACACAGTCAACATCTTTTTGTTTTTTCTAACAGTCCCTAGAATTCACAGATAGTGTTACTACTTGTAGGAATCAAAGTTGGAAAGGTCAAATGACTAGACTAACAGCAATGTTGAATAGCTAGATCAAGATGAGGGCTACTTAACTTTTAAAAATTTATTACAGTAAAAGACACACTACCATTACTTCTCTTGAAATACTCCCCCTTGATTCAAACACTTTTTTGTGTGTGTGTTTTTGAGACAGGGTCTCACTGTGCAGTTCAGGCTGGTCTTGAGCTCACTCTGCAGCCCAGGCTGATCTCGAACTTGCAAGGATCCTCCTTCCTCAGCCTTCCAAGTGCTAGAATTACAGGGTGTGCCACCAAGCTCAGCTCCCTTTGAGCACATCCCATTTTTTGTTTAACTTTCTGAAGCAGTTCTTAAAGTCCTCTTCTGTGAATGTCTTTATTTGCACTATCATGGCTCCCTTGATACTTGAATTGATTCAAAGTATTTTCTTTTACTTTTCTTTTTTTTGGTGGAACCAGGGATTAAGTTCTCAAAGTATTTTCCTTTTATGAATGTTTAGACTTGGGAGAGGAGCCAGAGTCATGCCATAGCCAGTGGATAAGATAGATGACACATTGTAATGATTTTATTTATTTATTTTTTGTCTTTTTGAGACAGAGTCTCACTATGCAGCTCAGGATGGCCTTAAGCTCACTTTGTAGCTCAGGCTGATCTCGAACTTACAACAATCCTCCTGCCTCAACCTCCCAAGTGCTGGGATTTTATTTGACAGAAATTGCCATAAATGTTTGATCAATACAGAATGATCATAAAATATGATGAATATTTAAATTATTTTTATTACAATATAAGATATATTGCCATTAATCTTTCAAAATACTCTCTTGCTTCAAACACACTTCCTCCTTTGTTCTTGATAATGCATATTTGCTATAATAAGTGTTTTTAAAACTTAAACATTTATCATATCTTTCAATTCCTTTCACTCCCTTGCGTTGTCTATATTTTCTCATGTATATTGCCAAATCTTGAATCTCAGAAAAGAAGAACAAAGGGAAAGAAGCAATAGAATATCAATAGTGCATTTCAGATTTTCAAAATTAAGTACATATAATAAGTTTGAAAATAATATGTCCACCTTAAAATTCACCAGGTGAAATGTAAAATTGTTAAGAAGAATCATGCAGAAGTCCTAGGGGAACTAGGACCAGAGAAGGCTTATGGTCAAAAAGTAGATGGCATACAATAGTTAATTTCTCTGTTGTGTTGAGGTAGATATTATTTTGTTAGGAACAGTCCATTTAGCTTGAGGATATAGATAAAACAGTAAATATGCTGTATTAATTTTTCTTATTTTTACTAGCACATGTTTGCAGTAAATAGTTACATTCATGAAAGGTAGTTGGTACATGTACATAAAGCATTTTATTATTTTTTAAAATGTTTATGTATTTGGTACAGGGTCTCACTACGCAGCTCACTTATAGTGATCTTCCTGTTTTAGCCTCCCCAGTTCTGGGATTACAGACATGCACCACCACACCTAGTTTTGGTGGCTGGTTTAGCATGCCTAGAAGTAGGGCAGTGTGGCATGAGGTGCTGAGGATCTAACCCTGGGTCCTTGCACTTGCCTAAGCAGACATTTAGACCACTGAGCTATCTCCATGGCCCTACAAAATACATATCAATTCTTTTCTTGCCTCTTTTTCCTCCCCTCCCTCCTCCTACCATCTGTCTGGTATCTTCCCTTTTGCAAAAGATATATTTCCCTATTTCTAATTATCTTTCTTTCTTTTGCACTTTAATTTATTCATACAGTGAGGAGTCTCATATAGGAAAAATTGTATGATATTTAAGCTTATGTGTCTGATTTATTTCACTTAATATTAATGATCCATTTTCCTACAAATTAAATACATAATTGTTATAGTTTAGATCTAGAATGTCCCCCACAAGCCTTATGTGTTCAGAGGTGGGGCTCTTGAAAACTGACCGGACCATGGACAGATAACCCCGCTGATGCTTTCCTAGCTGGCCTGTCTGGCCAGAGGAGGCAGCCCCTGGGCATAGTCTGGAAGTATGTCCCTTGCAGCTCCTCCCTTCTGCTCTGCTTCCTGACCGCCCCAAAGTGGGCAGCTTTCTTCCCCAACATCCTGCCAGTAGGCCTTTCCTGCCTTGCAATCAGGTGACTGGACTAAATCCTCTCAAGATCACAAGCCAAAGTAAGCCTCTCCTCCTTTAAATTATGAGTGTCTGTCTGAGCAACTATGCTGAGGACAGCAACGTGCAGTATAGCAGCCATGCTTGAATGCCTTTCATCTTGTTGTTTTAAATGTGTACCATCTCTAATGTCTTATCTATTATTATTATACTATCTTTGAAATAAATTGAAAAGTAAAAAGGACAAGGAAAAAATTAAGGTTTATTGAAAGTAGAGTTAATGGTTAATTGATCAACCTAGCATATCTATATTGTAATCTAAGAAACAAATTTGATGATAATGATATGTGATATAATAACAATGGTTAATTTTCTATTTTTGTTTTGAAATTCTATCCTATTTTTATTGTTTTATATTGCTACTTCTGTCTTTGCTCATGTTATTTGTTTTTGTTTTTCCTCTTTCAAACAAAAAGTAAGTTCTGGGTTTCAGATTTTTTTTTTTTTATGTATTTAGTACAGGGTCTACAGGGTCTCACTATGTAGATAAGACCTGTTTTCAGCCTCCCAAATGCTGAGATTACAGGTGCGCACTATGACACCCACTCACAATCGAGTCTCGGCACGCCCCAGGGGCAGGGCTGGCACAGTATGCTGAGGATCGAACCCCTGACCTGTGTCTGCCTAAGCAGGCACTTGGGTGTCAGATATTATGTCTCATGATAGGAAGCTAAGATAGTCACAGTACTTGAAGAGATCCTGTACATTATTTCACTGAAGTTGGAAATTCAAATTATAAGGTTCAACTAACTTTGTAATTTGAATTATTATTCTTTTCTGGTGAGTAGAACTCTTTTTTGACCAATAGACACTAAGACAAAAAGTAATGTCATTGTTACGGTTTGTGTCTAGTTGTCCCCAAAGCCTCATGCAGTCATGGGGTGGGGACTTTGTGATTAACTCACTGGGATTATGTGTGATTCAAGGCTGGGATTATGGGTTTTAGTACTGCTGGGATTATGGGTATGAGTACTACATCCCACCCTGGGGCAGAGAGCCTGAATGTAATATAACAGAGAGAGAGACAGACTTTCTTTAGTGATTGCTTTTTGTTGTTGCTGTTCTGCCACCATGAACTGCTGCTCTCTGCCCTGTGCCCCTCTGCTTTGGAACCAGCTGAATATGGACTGAAACCTCCAGTAACTATGAGCTAAATAAACCTTTCCTTCCTTCATTTTGGGTTTTGGTATTTGTCCCAGCAACAAGAGAAGAGTCATGTATCTATATTTCTTTATCTCTATCTCTATATCTATCTATGTCTCCATCCTCTTACTCAGCCTTTTGAAGAAAAGGAAGGTTCTCCAAAATCTCTTGATATGCTAGCCTTAGTTGTAAGAATCAGGTGGTTTGTAAAAACACAATAAACAATTCTAACTTTTTCAAAGAAGATGAGCTGAGTTGAGCTAGTTTTTGTGTAGAACATGAGTTCTAATACTACTTCAAGAGACCCAGCAAAAGTCCCTCAGCCTGTGGGTTGACTGATTAGGTGTTCCCCAGGCTGTTTCACAGCCGTTCCCTCACCATTCAGATCTCAGTTGTGTTCTCTCTCACCTTCTCAGGTGTAACCTCCTCTCCTCTCCCTGTGTATTAAACTTTTAGTTTTGGAAAGAATATTAGATATAGCTTTTAAAATTCTGTGTACTATGGTTTTAAATGTGCCCGACTGCTTATGTGTTAAGGGCATGGTCTCCAGCACAGTAGTGTGCAGAGAGGATCTTGGGAAAGCAGTTTGAGGGCGGATCTTTGTTATAAAGTGAGCTACTCTTCTGTATCCTGGCTAACATGATATGAGCATTTTCTTCCATCGAATGCTTCCACCATGATTTTTTTTTTTTTTTTTTTTAAGTACAGGGTCTACAGGGCCTCACTACCTACATCAGACTCATAATAATTCTCCTGTTTTCAGCTTCCCAAATTCTCAGATTGCTGGTGCGTGCCACCACACCCAGTCTCAATTGCTGTCTCAGCACACCCCGGGGGGGTGGGGCCAGCACAGTGGCATGCTGGGGATTGAACCTCAGCTATTGAGCTCTGCCTAAGCAGGTGCCTTAGTCCACTGAGCTATCTGGTCTGTCCCACCATGATGTTCTGCACTGCAACCAGCCTAAAAGGAATTGGCCTGAGGAACCAACATAAACATTTTACCCTTTTATTTAAAGGTGTGTTTCTGCCATGCTGTCTTCTTTGTGATAGGGCACTCCATCAATTTCTGGGATTCCTGGCATCAACTTGAGGGCACTGCATTCTCATGGAGCCAGGCTTAACTGGATAGCAAATGCCTCTGCTGCCAGTGGAGAAGCAAAACTCAAGAGAAATGTCAAAGCCGAATTGGGCCCAGGGGTCACTGTTTAACTCAGTTGGTTTCAAGCCTTGTGTTCCCACTTCTTCCTCATTGCTTGCTTTCCCAGCAATTTTCTGCAGCTCACCTCCAGGTCTGTCCAGTGTGGAAAGCATCTTCTCCATGCAAATAAGAAAGTCATCCTAGTGTGGTTCAAGGAGAAGCAGCAGCTCAGCTCAGTCCCTGCTGAGAGCCTGTGTGGGCTTCACCATGTGACCTGAAGTGCACAGGCCACAGAGAGAAGGAGCCGGGTAAAATACAGAACTGCACAGAAGGGATGCGAAAGAGAAAATCCCCTGACAGAAATGAATTGCTTACAGGACTCTTTCCCCACAGGAAGAGATTTGGCTTCATTCTTGGAGTCTCTGATTAGAAACCATGTGGTGAGGACAAGCTGGGGGAGGGGGAATCGATGACTAATAGGTACTTGCCACCTCTGAGTTTTATGAAGATTAATGAGGCATTTTTGAATGGAGTAACAAGTAAAAATAATAATAAAAATGGAGAAATGGGGTTAAGGCATTGCAAAGATAAGAAGAAATAAGACTTTTGGCTCTCAAACTGAAGGAAAAAAAAATGATTTCTTCCAACTGAGAGGTGCAGAACTAATTATTTCAGAGTTTTAAATTCAGAATTTAGGCTCTTCCACTTAACAATTGTATGTATCTCAGAAAATTAGCCTTTCTAAACTACAAAATAGTACTGATACTCTTCTGTATGTTATTTCTGACTGTATAATAGAGCTGCCATCAGTGCAGATAATTCTTGTGAAATTTAAATGAGGTAAATTATGTTAAAAACTCAGAAATGTGTCTGAATCTGTGTCTAGTGGTCCACACCTGCAATCCCAGCTCACAAGAAGCTAAGTCAGGAGTGTCACTATGAGCTTGAAGACTGGCTGGACTACATAGTGAGACTCTTAGCAAATAAACAAACAAACCTCCCCAAACAAACAAATGAACATACACATGAAAAACAATGTCTAGCATGCATAAAACACTCCAAAAATAACTATGACTGGGATTTGGCTTTGTGCAGAGGGAGATGGGCACATGGGGACAGGACTTCCCTTCAAATTTAACACAGTGGCCTCAGTTTAATTATTTGCTATGTTAATAGCCCACAGCCTCTTTACAGACTTGCCTTCAACTTAACAGGAAAGGTGAAGTATAAACATGAAAGATATCACCTCTACTCCTAGCCAAATTTGCCAAAGAGCAGCTCAACCCACATTATTGCTTGGAGTCTTTCTAAGGATAAATCCATCTCCCTACAGAGAAAAGTTGTGCATAGGAGATAATGCTCATGACACTGTACATTCATTTAGTGTTTTACAGTTTATAAAGCAGTTTTTCCCAAGAAGGGTTACTACCTTCATCTTAAATGGAAGGAAAATGGAGGCTTACAGAGACAAGCTAAGTCAATTAAGAGGGCAAAAGACAATCGGACGGTGCAGCAGGGCTCTACCCAGCTCCTCTGAGTCCATGCCTAGGGTTTGTTTATACTAGAAGATGCTGGAAGGAACACAGATAAGAGGAAGACTAGAAAACTAGTTGTTTACAGTTGTACAAAGAATATATTTAAGAAAAGAAAGAAACTTTCAGGCTACCTAGTACTTTAGTTTTTAAACTGTGTCTAGGGAGTCCAGTGGAGGTGGAAGGGCCAAGGAGAAGGTGGGATTATAGTAGCTTCACTTTTATCAGTTACATTTATAACATTAAAGTGAAAAGAAAATGTTGAGAGATCTCATTGAAATTAACCATCTCATTTCTCCCGGAAAGATAGGGGAAGGAATGTTAAGTAGCTTGCCTAAATCTCATAGCTAGCAAGAGATAAAGATAAGGGACAACACTCTATCCTTAATCATCTGCATACTTGATAAGCATGTCATAAATGCCCTCATTCTCCAAATACTTTTCTTTGATTACTTCAAGCGAATCATTTATGTATGGCAATCAAATAATGGATAATGAGCTCTCGCCTTAGTTTCTTCTGATGATTCACTCAGGAGCCTTGGATCGGTCGATTTGAATTCTGAATTTCAGCTTTTCCATAGGCAAAATGGAGATGGTAATTCCTCTTTAGGCAAGTAGTAGTGGAACTGTTACTATGACTATAAAAGAAAGCAGAAGGTCTGGCCAAATAGCTCAGCATCAGCTTAGGGAGACACAAGGGCTGGAAGTTCAGTCCCTTTGTGCTAGGCCCTGCCCCCAGGACATGCTGAGATGGTGCTTAAGACTGGGCGTGGTGGCACTGGCCTGTAATCCCAGCACTTGTGAGACTGGAAACAGGAGAATCACTAAGAGTCCAATCTCCATACAGGGTCCCTGTAGACCCTGTAGACCCTGTACCAAATACATTTTTAAAAAAAGTAGAGAATGTTCTGAGTTCTTCCAGGGAAGGCACAGCAAAGTTCAATGTCTTATTATTTACAAATATCTACCCAAAGTGGCATTGTTTATAAGTAGAACTTTGTAATTTATCATCCTAATTTATTTGTCATTGAAGCTATGGTTTGTAACATTGTATAGTACCACTAATTTATGAAATAATCCCAAGAATTTCTTATCATGTTGCTTTTTGATAAGACTTTGTGATTTGTTCCTACTTGCATGAGGAAAGTAAATCTTAGGTCAAATGTCTTTTATCTTAGAGAAGCTCTATAGAAGCAGCTATCACTCAGAGTTCAGCTTGCCTCAGAAGCCCAGAGCCAGATGAGATCACAGGACTTGCATGCAGGTTATGGAATTTGGAACTTGACCATCTGACTGGAAGTTTGCCCTCCTTAAGCTACGAATATGAAGAAAATATTACCACAGGCTTCCAGGCTGATCTCGAAAGGGCTAATTTGCTCCTGACTTTGGCCAACTTCTTAATCTTTCTAAGTCAGATTTTTTACTTGTATTTCCTAATCTCTTCATCTAATAGTACTGACAAGGATCAGAAGAGAGAACATAGAGTGGCATTTAAAAAATTGTGAAGAATCTACTAACTAAAAAGTTATTATTTTAAAGAATGTGTCAACCACTACAAATGTTCACAATGAGTATTTCAACCAAATTATTTCAGCATGTTGGAAATATTCACTTGGAAAGATAATGGGTTCAGGTTGAAGAAAGATGGCGTCTTGACTTATGTTAGTCTCCACACATAAAGAAAAATGCCAGTGACGACTAAAGCAAGTCAAAACTAAGAAGCCCGTCGCTTCCTTGCTTGGCATTATCCCAGAACATCAAAGTATTTTTATATTTCCAATTAAATTAAGAAAAAGGGCTCCCTTAAAATTCTATTTTGGGTGTCCCAAATTTCTAATGCTTTCCTTGGAGGACAGCATTTCTATGCTTATCCGTGATGATAATACTTAGAAAAATCTGGACCTAGTTTCTAGTATCTGTACAACCCGGTCCCAGAAGCCAACGAATATTTCAAGAGTACAGTGTTGACTAGTGGCTGTCTGGCTAGAAACACTTCTGGCAGGATCCTGGCAGAGGCATTTATTCTCACTAATGATGTGAAACAGTGCTGCATAATTAGGCCCACTTGTATGAAGTCTACCCAAGACTGTCATTTTGCAATGGAAACAGCAACAAGCGCCTGCAAAGGTTTGAGATTTTCCCACAGACGGTATTACATCAGAATGTTCCAGTGTTCCCAAATCTTCACCCAAAGTAGTTATTTCATTGAGAACTTTCTTTTGAAAATGACTTCACATAGTACAGGGTGTATCAGTCTGTTTTGCAGAATATGTGTATGTGAGGACAAAGAGACAAAATATGTATGTGTCATTCCAGACCAGGAAAAGAAAAAACATCAAACTTTTCCTTTGTGGGGGCATTGGCCAGAGGTATGTATGAGATGGATCTGCAGATACAGGAACTTTTGGGGCCATAAGCCCATAACCTCCAGGAATGCAGGGTTAGAGATGAAAAGATTCCCTCCAGGGCCACAGGGCTGACAGGATCGAGAAGCATTCCTTAAGGAGGCTCTCGTCCTCCCCATACTCCAATTTGTTATTTCCATTGCCCAAAAGCCAGGCATGTAGCAGACCACCTGCCTTACCTGCTCTTCCCCTGTCCCCATGTGCTTTCCTGCACAGATGTCTTTTTATTTGTGCTTTATTCTTATTTCCTGGTTGTATCACTAAAAAAGCAACAGAAGCTTCTGTTCAGGGCTGTCCTTTGTCCTGAGACTCTCTCATGCTGAGGGGTCTCTGTTAAGGTGGCCCCTCTGGTCCTCTTTGAGGTCAACTGCACATAGAATCCAGTAGTCTCTCATCCTTTGCTGTATGCTGTGGTTGTGAAATGTGACATTTTTTGGCAACAAAACTAAGTACCGGTTTTATATTAACATGTCCTTCACGTAGAAAGTATCTGCCCCAGAAAATCTATTGCTGGTCATGTATTGTCATGTTCTTTTATTATTATACCCGGTGCTGGAATTATCAGCAGTTGTCAATAAGGAAGAAGGAGAATGACATTCATTTTGGCTGTGTATGCATTGTTATTTTATCCCTCTTCTGAGGGAGAGTCCTTTCTATAAGAGTTAGATACCAGGGCCTGCCTGATAGCTCAGTGGTGTGGTGGCATGTGCCTGTAATCCCAGAGCTTGGGAGGCTGAAAACAGGATAACTATGAGTCTGATCTACATAGTGAGACCCTGTAGACCCTGTCCTAAAATACAGAAAAAAAGTTAGATCCCACACTTAGATAGACATGTGGGAAGTCACTTGATGTTTAATAGAATTCAACTCATGAGCACAGCCCTAAAAATGGTAAATGGTAAGATGCCATGGCAAAGAAAGGAATAACAGCAAGTCTTTAAAGTGGAAATCTTTGAAATAAATGGATATCTATTACTAATATCAGTATAACTCAGTATTAGTATTAGAGATATTGCTTTTCTTTCTACTTCATTTCTAGACTTTCAAGAAATCTTTGTTCCATTTTCCAAAATAAGGTAGTGCTTCAAAGACTTTAGAAGTAAACCATGAAGTGTGACTAATTTTGAGATCAGTATTAAATAACATCTTTATCTTATATTAATACTTCAACTATAATACTTCGCAAATACTCTAAAGTTTTAGTATTTTAGAGACATTCAGATATTTATCCAAAAGAAAATGTTACAGTTATTTCAGATGATTGGAACTTGGACTGGGGGTAAGAGAAAGTCCTATCTTGTTCCTTACATTCCTTTCTTTTGATCCTGCATTTTTCCACTCTTATGGCCATCTGGCTCTCCTTACTCATGTATACAACAAACTTTTGATGGAAAGGGTTCAGAAAACAATGTGCTAACATGATTCTATGGTGACATTCAGAGGGACATTTGCAAGGCAAGACATTGTTGCTGCTGCTTCTTTCAGAGACCCTCCATTGAGAAGCTGGTGCCTTGACTGTTGATACAGATATCAATTATCCTTTTAATCTTTAACATCATCAGAGTTAATATGTACCCTTTACTCTTCATCACTGCCAATGCTAATATAAACCTTTTAATTTTTAACATTGTCAGTTAATATAAACCCCATGAATGCCTTTCAGCTGATGAAATACAGGCATAATCACTGTGAGCTAGTGGTATCAGTGGGTTTTTCCAGCCAGTAACCAGTACAGATTTTGTTATGATATTGTCAATAGTTATGGCGATAAGTAAACTTAGTTGTAGCATGTTTTTTGGCGCACTGAGTAATATCAGCCTCTGGGCTCCAGAGTGGATTCTCTGTAGATTACCGCTCGTCCCTCCAGACTTCTCCTGTCACTTTTGCCATCTCATGACCTCTTTTCTGTGCTGCTGTTCCTTCTACCATGGGCTTTATTTTTTTTCATCCTTCCAATAGAGACTCTTCTTTAACAGAGGCTATCACACATACTAAACTTTACTAAGTTTTTTAAGGTTTTTGTAAGTACCACAGACTAGGTGGCTTAACAAAAATTTATTGATTCACAATTGTGGAAGCTATATATTCAAAATCTGGGTATGTTATGACTTATATCTAGATGTTCCCCTAGATGGGTAGGTCTGGTATGTGTGATACTGGCACTGGCTCATGGTTCAGTGCTAGGATCAAGAGCACTAGGATTGAGAGTCTTAGTGTTCCCACACTAAGTAGTCAGGATAAAATATAAGGAATAGAAAAGGCTGTGGTCATCCCTTTCTTGCGTTGCTGCCTTCTGCCCACTGTGAACTATTTCTCCTCTGTGATGCCTGTTGGCCACACCATCCTCCCAGACATTTAGGGATTGGAAGATCTACACAAGTCTCTATTATGAACTATGTAAACCTTTCCTCCATTAACTTTGGGTGTTGGGTATATTGTCTCAGCAATGAGAGAAAGCTAACTAAGATAGAATTTGGTATTATCTTACAAAAATGGGGTCATTGCTGTGTTTATGATATGTGGCCCCAAAAGATTTAGAACTGGCTTGTGGGGAGGACAAGAGTTACAAAAAGTTCAGAGATACAGCTAAAAAGTAGATCTGGAATGCCTGAGGCTGTATTTTATGGGAAATTCTGGTCAGAGTTCAGAAGACCAGAGTGTTGATAGAAACCCTGCTGGTAAAGACCAGGCTCAGGAAGTTTCTGATGGGAAGAAGGGCTGCATGGGAAGAAGTTGTGGGACTCCAGATAGTGTGTGTTATGGCTTGGCAGAAAGATTGTCTGCATTTTATTCATGTATAGAATCTTTGCCTGAGACTGAGATTAAGGGCACTGGACTAATTAATCTGGCAGAAAAAAATTCAAGACAGTCTAATGTTAAGGCAGTGGCATCATGGCTATTGGGGCAGAGGGGAGTCAGCCAGGTTTATGTTGAGAATCAAAACCAAAGAGCCCAGAAAAATGATTCAGAATGTTTCGAGATTGGCCAGAAAGGAAGCACCAGTAAAACAGACATATGGATTGCTGAGAAGGAACAGAATAGAAAATATGGCCTAATGGTATTATATAAACCGAGAGGACTCTAGTCTTTGTGGCCTCAAAATTCTAATAGTAAAAGGCTTTGCTTGAGAAGAGAGCCCCAGAACACCATGTTCCGGAATGGTGGTGTCCTAGGGAAGTTGCTCCTCGGGATTTGATTCAAAGATACTCAACTCTTACAGCCAGGAGAGAGGGAAGCCTAACACTGCTCCAGCTGGAGGCAGACTTTGGCATCAAACACATGGTGCTTGTTTTAGGTGCATGT
Source organism: Ctenomys sociabilis (assembly GCA_004027165.1). Taxonomy (NCBI): domain Eukaryota; kingdom Metazoa; phylum Chordata; class Mammalia; order Rodentia; family Ctenomyidae; genus Ctenomys; species Ctenomys sociabilis. The sequence goes on from PVKA01050832.1 coordinate 11,982, forward strand.
AGGATGCAAGAGTGGTGGGGTCTGGAGCTTCCACCCAGATTTCAGAAGAAGGCCTGGGAGGCCAGACCCTGTGTCCCTGTGAGGGCACTATATGAAGCTGTGAGTGAGAAGCCAAGATATGGTGGAGACACCAGGAAGATAGAGAAGCCATAAACGTAGAGTATTTGAGGAAAACTGCAAGACAAGAGAAGAGCCACAAGAGCTGCAACCACCAGAAGTGCCACTTGGGCAGAGCCACCCCAACCCTTTAGAATTCAGAACTTGCCATAGATTGCCGAGGATGCTGGAAGTAGAACTGTGGTTTTTAATGTTTGCCTTGCTAGATTTTGATCCTGTTTTGTTCCCATCCCTTGCTACTCCATTTGTAACTTTTGGAATGGAAATGTCTATCTTTTGCCATTAAAAGTTGGAAGAGTTTAACTGGGTTTTGTGTGTGTGTTCCCATTTGTACAAGGGCCTGTAGCTAAGATTTTGCTTAGCTCTTAGAGGAAACTTGGGACTTGGACTTTTCTTTTTTTTTTTTCTTTTTTTTTTTTTT
>PVKA01050833.1:0-12519 GCA_004027165.1 Ctenomys sociabilis
AAAAAAAAGATCAAGGACATGACAGGGGCCATGTAATTCAAACTGTTCAGGATGTTTTATACCTCCAAGTCTGAGCCTCAGTGGAGACAGTGGTCATATAGCAAAATCCTATAGAGTAGTAACAGTCTGAGTTCTGGAACAGGAGCCACAAGGAGGCCTCCCTGTCCTACCCTCTCTGGATCAGAGGATGTGCGGGTCAGAAAAGTCACTTACTCAATGGATCCCTCCGCTTGAATACACCCAGGACTATTGTTTGTGGAACACAGTCTTGATTCACTGCAGACATTTTACATTATTGAAAGTGATTTCTGAATGATATATTTTTTCAAAGGTATCCCTTTATATACACAATGACAGTATATGGGAAACTGCAAGACAAAAGAAAACAAGCAATCCCTCTGTGGGCCTTCAGTTTGAACACACTGTCACCATTTTGGTTTCCTCTGTGTTGCTTCCACAACAATGTCCTCCTGTGCGTGTTTATAGTTAAGGTGCTGTGCTGGAAGGTGGAATAGGGAAGGGAAAGGGAATAGGGAGGGACATGTTCTCTTATAAAGGCTGTCCTTGGGTGACCCCATTGGCTGTCTAGAATTGGTTTGCACTGCTAGTTGTCCTGCTATAAGTCACAGGGAGTTTTCCCACCAACTGGGTAGGCCAGCTCTTCCTCAGGAGAGGAAGGTTTGCAACCTGCCAGGCCTCCTCACTATCAACTGTGCTCTATGGTGCTCCCCTCCTCTGGGGCAGGGGTGGCAGGAAGGAGAATCCAGACATGGCACCCAGAGCACCCAGCTGTGCTGACAATTGCTGTCCTCTATTCCTCCTCTGACAGTCTCTGCGGGGGACCTTGGAGCTGTATAACACATTTTCTTTTTTTTAAGTAATTTTTTGGAGAAACAAATAGCAATGAGACAGATGCAAATCAAATTAGTAGGGCAGTTTCAATAATTAATGTGCTGCATATTGTTGTCTTAGTTGTTATTCATTGTACAAGATGCATCATGATATCCTGTTCATTAACAGTATTAGAGCAAATCTTTCTATTCATTGAATTAAGAGAAAGTAGCTGTATATCTATCCTATCTTGAATATACAGATACAAAATGGTCATTCATTTGTATCCCTTTTTTGTTTAGTTTTGTTAGAGAAGGATATTCCATTGTCATTCAAATATTGTAGGTGCGTGAATTCAGCAAAATATTCTGTCCTAGTACAATGCTGTATATGGTTAGATCTCTAAATTTCTGTCAGAAAAGTCACCTACTTAATTTAATTTTTTTCTCCATATTCTGTAGGAACTTAAAAGTTTAACATATCAATACTTGATGGAAAATACCTGTTCCATATTATACATAAGATATTTGATATTCAGACAGATAATGAGCTTAAGCTCAACTGCCTATGTTGTAAGGTAAAAATAATAAGCTTCTCTTTTGGAGGTTAAACAACCTAAGTTTGCAGATCAAAAATTAAAGAAAAATAAGGGCTGAAAGGACAAGCCAACATTTTGGCCCTAACCTTTCAAGGTCAGTGAGGACTCAGTACATAAGCAAAACTGTACAGTAACATCATGTAACTCAGTTGTGTCCCAAATTTGCTGATCAAAGAAATTATGAGGCCACAGAGGAAAATGATCAATGATGTAGAATGTGCCTCAGGAGAGTCACCTAAAGAGAAAACCTTCTCTCAGGCTTTTACAGAGAGCAAAATGGTCAAACAATGTTCATGACTCATCCACATGGCTGACACTGTCAAAAGATCTACAAACTGTGGTACATGGTTTCAGAATAAATGCCGAGGGGATTTGATTGACCTTATCAGATACAAAAGTACATTTCTTGTTTTATAGGTCTTGATTTATCTTGATCTTAACCATCCAGCAGAAAAGTATAAAAAGTAAAGCCATATTAATAGGCTGAACTGTAAAAAGCTCAAGTCAACAACTTCTGACGTTGCCAGTCTTGTGGAAAACCCACTACTATTATGGAGTACTGAACTATATTGGAATATTTTGCATGATACATTTTCTAGGCTTAGTTCTGAACCTGGTGAGGCACATCTTGACTCGGCATCCCCAGGGCTCTGCTCAGCCAGGGATATCAGCATTCCCAGGCAGGCAAAGGGCAGCCTTTTATGGTTGAGGGAGGACTATCAGCTGGGCATTTGGAATTTTTTCCTGGAGTGTGTTGTTCCCTGAACACATCAGGTGACCCCTGGGGACTCCTTGGGCAAAAAAGATCCACTCTCCCTCTGTTTTTGCTCATCAAGTGCATGAGAGGTGGGGGCCAGTATGTATTTTCTTTCTCTCTTGTTTCTGGGATAGCAGAGATGGTTCTTGACGAAATTCTTCTGTTACTTGCAATAAAACTGATGCTCCTGAAAGATGATCCCATTGTATCATCGTTCATCTTCTCTTCACTTGTGTGAGCAGCACATAGTGGGAATTTATTCCTGGCTGGGAGTTGAGCTAGGGAAGTGACTTCTGTTGAGGACCTGTCAAGGCTACTCCAACAACAAAAGCCCAGAAGTGCTTCTGAAAGAACAGGCTCTGAGCTTCCTGTAGAAAAGGATGCAATCTGTTTTCTTTCTCCCCAAAATCACTATCTGGGGGACCTGAGTTCATACCATGTTGGGTGGAAGGAAGTAGTGTGAGTGTGGTTCCCCAAGTGGCTTTGGGGTCAATTGACAATGTTGCTGAGTTCGTTCAAGGAGTTCAGTCTTACTATAGTGATGTGTTCTCCTTTAAGACAATGTAAAGAGAACAGCTCCTCGTAGAGATCTGACATGGACCTGAGCCCCTAGCATGCATGAGCTTCCAAGAGGTGCTGACCAGGGAGCCAAGCCTGAGGATTTTCAAGAGGATGATTGCCAAAGAGACACAGCTGGACACCTTCCTGATCAGATAATCCCAGTTGCTTCATACTCACTGTGCACAAAATTGCCATAGATTTCCCACCCTGCCTTGTGGAGAGGCCCAACACACAGCCACTAAAGTTCTAGATCAATGTGGAAATTCCCAGAGCCATACCCCTAACATTGAAGAATGTAACCCAACAATAGCTCCTCCTGTGGAGGCTGAAAACAAGTCAGCTTTGCCTCACTGTAACAAAATGCTTCAGATAATCTATTCAGAAAGAGGTTGATCTTACTTTGTAGTCTAAGGTTTCTCCGTTTGGACAGACAACTTCACTGTTTAGACCTATGTCAAAGCTCCTTGTCATGGTGGGGAGCTCACCATGGAAGGATGCTGTCACCTGCATCCCCACCACAACACCACATCCCCAGAAGCTGCTACATAAGTCAAGGAGAAGAAGGCTCTCATGAGTAAGCAGTAGCCATCCCCGCCCCACCTCTGGACCTCCCCTCAACACTCCCTGTTGGCCTCATGGACACAGCCTCAAACAAGAATCTTAAGGCCTAAAAGCATGTTCAGTCATTTGTTTTTTTCTTTTTCTGCTGAGCCCAAAGTTATCACTTGATTGCTAACCCCATAACTGTTCAACCCAAATATAGAAGAATTCTGTTGCCTAAGGAGGAAATTAAATTAGTAATAAATACAACTGTAAATCATATACATTATATTTAATATTTCTGCAGCTATTCAGGGTTTATTTTTGCACTGGAATACTTGCAAGCCATAAATCACTGATTTTTCTGAGAAAATAATTAAGAAACTCCACAATTTATCAAACATTAAACTTGGCCAAGACACAAACACATTATAAATAGGAGGGTTTAAAATAAGTGTCTAACAAATTTAGCAATGGAAATTTCATGTCTCCAATTAAGTATTATAATTGATTGAAAGGCATCATTCCAAACAATTACTTTCAAAACTTCGCAAATGCTAAGCACTAATTTTAACCTAATCATCTCTATCTATATTTGAATGAATCAAGAGTTAAGATCAGAGTTCTTTAGTAAAAACTGTTTTTCTATTCAATTCCCTTGCCAAAATTTGAGATTTTTTTTCTTACCATTTCAGAGCCTCTGCTTTCTAAAGCTAGCCAACTTGGGAATGTATTCATTATTTTCTTGTGTTGATTCTTGTTTGCTTGGAGGAACACAATCATAATTCATTATGCTCTCCCCTGCACCATAGGGACTAGAAGTCTAGTAACTACATCTGCCAGAGCCCATCCCTCCAGGGTCCTGGAAACAGTTTCTATGATGCTAATGAGAAATATTCATGCAAAGCCCAAAAAGGCAAAATTGTATTTATTTGGCAAATGTGAACTTCAATGTCCTCCCAGTTCTCCTGCTATCTAACCATAGCCTTGTAGATGAGCTGGGAGGTTTCCAGCAATTCCTTCAGGACCTTAACTCTGAGCTGCAATTTCTCTGTGGCTTTCAGTAGCAGTGTATGTGAAAGATAGTGTCCATTCCTCTACCTTTACACCTGTAATCATTCTGATGGTTTGTGGAGTGTGTGATTCTTCAAATTAAAGCATTTCTGATTGAAACTCAGACAGTGATTTTCTGAGATTTTTGTAGCCTGAATAACATGGCATTTAATGCCTGAAAGTGGGCAACTTGGCCACTGATTTTGCTGATTGAAGAACTTACAGAATTGAAAATGACAAGTACAGGTCTTTACATTTTCAGGGTAAGGCTTTCTTAGAGAATTGCAGAGTTTCTAAGACCTTCCTAAAATAATTTCTTAGCTCTCATAGATACAGGATCAGTGTATTCAAAAATCAAACCTAGATTTCAATCCTTCAGGCTATAACATCACAAAATTCAGCTTATGTAAAAACTAGGTCATTTAAATACCACAGTTTCAATGCATAAGACACTATTTTCAAATTGATCATGAATTCCCAAATCCTACTGAGCCCCAGTGCAATGTAAGTATTCCTTTTCTTGTCATAGCCAAATTTCCCCTTGCCATAAAGATCCTGTATCTTCCCCCTTAGAACATAGCTGCGATGATTGAGATACTGGGTCATGTTGAGAAGTTCAGAAGTTTAAGCCACTCAGCAGGGGGCCAGGATGCTCACTTTGTAAACATCCTCCTCATCCTTTGCAAAAAGATGGCACTGAGATGGTGTGCATGCTACATACACAGCCAGCAGGGGTGGTAGCCTGCATACAATATAAGGAAAAGAAAGTGGCTTGCTCTTCCCCCCATTTTTGCTCTTCCTGCCTTTGCAGTCTTCTGCTACCTTGGACTGTTGCCCCTATACCATGCAAGTCTGTGTTGAAGCCAACTGATGATGGACTAAAACCTCCACAAACTATGAGCTAAGTAAACCCTCCCTTCCTTGATTTGGGCTGTCATGTATCTATTTTGTCTCAGCAATGAGAGAAATATAAATGACACTGTAGCTTTGCAAGGGGAATCTGAATCTCCACAAAACTCTCCCCCATCAATTAAGACACCAGAAATGCAAAGGAAATAATCCAAAATCTTGGATGTGAATGCTGAGTTTAGGCTTAATCATCTGTTATTCTCATGCACGCTTAAGCTCTCTTTTCTGCTTGTACTTCTTATGGTTCTTACTGGAAGCTGATCTAGTTACACCACATTCGGCCAGACTTCCCCCTCAGGACTCCCCTGTGGCTGAATCCCTGAGCAGATTCACCTCTTCATGACCTCCTCAGGTGCAAGTCAGTCCCCCATCTTGTAGGGCACACCCTATATGGTTCCTCAGGGTCCCAGCTTTCATCAGGGTCAGGAATTCCAAGAATTCCCTCTGACAGGTGCCATGAATGTACCAAGAGGACTTCTTTCCTTTGTTTTTGTTTTGCTTTGTTTTGGCTTGATTTTGTTTGTTTGTTTGTTTGTTTGATTTAGAGACACTATACAATTAAGGCTGGCCTTGAATTATATATCCCAGGCTGGCCTCATACTTTTCATGATCCTCCCGCCTCAGCCTCTGATTGCTGATATTACAAGGATGTGCCACCATGCCTGGTGGCCTCCCAACTTTAAAGTATGGGTGGCAATCACCATCTTCCCCTGTCACCTCCAGCTGTCTCCACTGGGGCCTTCTCTGCCTCCCCAAACTTCAGACTGGGTCTCTCAACCTAGCTCACACATACCTCTTGGGAGCTACAGGCAGGGCATCACTGGCTTGTCTCATTATTTGAAGGCTACATGTCAGCACCTTGGATAGAAACATTTGCACTGCTAAAGGCAAAACCTAATCAGCTGTGCACATATCAGTACAGAGAAATGGGCCAGGCTTAGCCAAAAGGGAAATGATTGCTCTTCTTTCAAGGAGAGTTGCCCTGGTAAAGGTAACACACTGGTAAAGCAATGGGGAGGTAAAGGAAGAGAATGGACGCAAAGCAGCATGTGAATCTCTGACTCAGGGCCTGTTTCTGAGGGAATCTTACTTATGGCAGTTACCATTTGTGGCTCTGAGAAGTGGATCTAAAATTGGGTCACTTACTGCCAGACTGAGCAAGGACCTCATTGCTAACAGATAAAAGGGAGTGACCCATCACATGCTAGAGATCATATTACTAGTATGCTTGTCCACAGATGAGTGGGATAGGATGCAGACAGGAAACAGTGGACTATCTTGGCAAAGATTGCAAATGATAAACCATCGTTGATGGTTTTTGTCATTCCTGACCCTGTTGGCAATAGAAAACTGTTTTTAAATGTCTAATTCCCTGTTAAATCCCTACACATTTTAAATACAAGAGTGGCTTGTTTTCCCATAGTATCTTTAACATAACACATGGGCACCTGGCAATGTCAAAACTGTGGTAGGGATAACCACCAGCACTGAATGCATAGAGACATCCCATAACATAGATGACATTGCCCACCACAGGCCACCTCCAGGAAGAGTCATCAGTCTCCATATCTGTTTTGGTTTTTTTTTTTTTTTTTGGGGGGGGGGGGGGATTGGACTTAGGACTCTGCTCTTGCCAGGCAAGCACTTATTCTACTGAGCTATCTCCCCAGGCCCTATTATCTCTGTTTAGGAACTAGAATGTCAGGGAACTTTCAAGTCTTAGCTTATGTAGGTTTATACTTTTTTAAACATGTAACTTTTATTTAAAATTCAAATAAATGCTTTCAATCTATTTGCCAGTCAAATAATTATGCCTAATTTTAAAGAGCACTTACAAATCAGTTCATGTTTAAATATTACCTTGAAATCCTCAAGCAAAAAGCAAATGACATATGTAGATCAACATAGAGTCAAACACTGTGTGTGAGATATCCTCATTCATAATCAGCATTCTGTAGGAAAACAACCCACTCTTGTATTTAAAGTAGGTAGGGATTTGACAGGGAAGATATTTACAAACATGTAAGAAGCTGGAGGAAATGCAGGAAGGGTCATTTTCCTCTAGAGAATCCAAAGGCTGCTACTGATAACCAAGTCAGGAATGCCAAAAACCATCAATGATAGTTATTTATAATCTTCATGAAGAAGGAAGTGCAGGACTCTCCTTGGTAAAGATAACTGCAAGATTGAGGTCAACCGCAATCCATGGCACTGTACACTACTCCGGTGAAAAAATAATGGCTTTCACTTCCTGCACATCTGCCAAGTTTTACCTACACATTTCTCTGTGGTGGTATTTCAACCAGTATAATAGTACTGCAAAGGTACTCTGAAAAATGTGACTCTGAAGAATAAGTCCCTGTGAAAGAAGGAAAGTAAATTGATGTGGACAGGAAAGGAGTGATGTTAGAAACTGTAGACAATGTTGTACCTCAAACCAAACATAGCTAGTGTGGTCATCATGGCTGCCTTCCAAGATACTGATGACTATTTGATGACATCACCTCCAGGGAGATGAGGCAAATGCAGTCTTCTACCAGAATGATCTCCAGTTGAATAAAATGTGACCATTTAAGTAGTCATAACAATTACTCCAGTTCAAGGAGTTTATATTAAGATACAAAAATGTATATATATTGATCCTCTTTATTCAAGGTAGAAAGGTATCATGGCTTAAATATTCATTAATATCTACCATGGATTAAATATATGCTAATAAGACTTCTATGTAATAGCTTAATATTATATGAGTATCTAGTATCCACAGACATAAGGGAGCACTTAAATTTATAGATACCTGACTTTTCTGTCCTTAGCATAAAACTCCAAATGCTTACCTACAGAGGTCCAGATTCACTCTTGCTTCTACAACGTGATCTCATGTTTCTCCTCCTCAGGTCAGCCTTGGCCACACTAGGTACCTTCTGATAGATTTCTATGTTCCCCAGGACCCTTACTTATGACATTTCACTGCTTGGAATATTCTTCAGGATGTATATTATCCCATTTCAGCATGTAAGTAATATATATATATATAGGGCAAGCTTATACTAAGGCAGTTACTAGAAGTGCTTCTCAGAATTAGGGCATATGTATTTCTGTATCATGGTTATATGTACATATGTACTAGAATTGGTTACATATGTACTTCAATATCATTGTTATGTTTGCAGAAGCTTATTATGTTATTTTTGGATTTTGACATCTAATCTAAAGACCAAGAGGAAATGATACATGCAGCTTTGTAATAGATTTAATTATCTAATGGAAGCATGTGTTTTTTGCATGAAATATTTTAAAAAGAATAACTCAAGAAGAAAACATGACCAAGCCTACTATCCCTATCTCTATCACTAAGTTAAAAGGTTGCTCTTGTATTTCTAGAGGTAGATTTGAGGTCATTGGAGGGTGTTCTCATTGAGATTTAAAAATGCCCCACAAAAGCCTTATGTGCTCAGAGATGGGGCTTTGGGGAGATAATTAGACCATGGGGCCACTAACCTTTTTGTCCAACTAATTAATCAATGAGTTCATAGCTCATAGAAGCTGAAGCCCAATTGAAGAAAGCAGGTCACTGACTGCGATAGGCCTACTTGCTTCTCCAACTCATCTCTTGCTCCTCTTGGCTAACCCTGGAAGTCTCTCGTCCCTCGCCTCTCCTCTCTGTTTTTCTCTGCTTCTATCCACCATGAAGGTAAGCTCTTTGCCCCACCACATGCCCTCTGCCATGGTGTTCTCCTTCACCATTGGGCCCAAAAGCAATGAAGCCACGTCACCATGTATCAAAACTTTTACTACCATGAACCAAAATAAACTCTCTTCCTCTAAGTTGTTTTCCTCAGGTACTTCTGTCACAGTGATAGCAGCTGACTAACACAAAGGGTACCTTTATTTAGGTATTTTCTTTTTCCTTAAATATATATATTTGCATCTGGGTTACAATTTGGGACGTTAGTATTCAGAAGCCTTCTTATGCTTCCCTAATAGGGCACCCTCTTCCTCCCCACACCAATATATTACCATGAAAGTTAACACAGTGGTTATGATTTGCTCAGCTTTTTTCATTTTAATAAGAAAAAGGGACAAAATAGAAATGAAACAGTTTCAAAATAGGTTAGTAGGACAGTTACAATAATTAATACATTGCATATTGTCTTTATAGTAGTTATTCAGAGGACAAGATGTAGACATGATATCTTGTCTAAACAATATTAGTGCAAACCTTTCTTCTCAATGAGGTAAGGGAAAGTAGCTGTATATCTATCCTAACTATCTTGTGTATATATATACATTGTTTTACAACAGAATGGTATTTTATTTATACTTCTGCAAAGTTAGTAGCATGTAATGCAAGGTTTCCTAGTGACCAATAGCTGACTTGAAGCACTTTTTAATAAATGTAAATCTTACATAGGAATGCTAACACAATATATTGTAAACAGCAAATATATACTAAATAGGAAATATAAGCCTAAATGAGGAAACATATCTCCACTAGACAATGGTTCCAGGGAGAAGATAAAATGAGTCTTTCTGCACAACTCTGATGCAATTTCTCTAACTTCAACATTTTGGTACAGTAAATGAGTAGACTCAAGGGACAGCCCTGGGAGACAAGGAAACACACCACTTTTGGAACATTAACTGATTTCCAGAAGGAAGGATCCACTATGCATTTTCTGCCCCTCAGCTCTACCTTTCCCATCTCCAACTCTGAGAAACAGTTCAAAGCAAACAGTTCAGTTCAAAAGTGTGTGTTCTTCAGGGATTCCAGCATCCAGATCAGAAGGAGGAAAATGCAAGATCAAGACAAATTAATACTAAAAAAGATGGGCCATGCTTATCTGGGGAATTGTCTTCTGACTAATTCCAAGGTGGATCTCTTGGGTTGCTCACTCTGGGGCCATCACTTGTGGAAATGCAGCCACTGAGTTCTCCCTCTGGCGTAAACTCACCTCAGTCAGTGACACAGCTCTCAGCCATACCAGCAGCAACTGCCAATCATGTGAGTGACCATTGTAAGCATCCTGCCACTGAGGCCATCACCTAGTGTAATCTCAACTTGGCTAGATTAAGTTGTGTAGTTGTTTTGTCAAATACAACTCATGGTTGGTGAGAAGTTACTTTGTAGATACAATTGGTGTTAACTTTTGAATACAGCATGTTACCCTCTACAGTGTGGGTAGATAATCCCCAATCATTTGAACAAGAGTAACATCCCTTGAACAACAGACACATTTCTGACTTTAACTATGACATGCTCTCTTCTTTGGATGTTCAGCTTCTGCTCAACTTGCTGATTTTGGTCTTCTCAGCTTCTATAATCATGGGAATTAATTCCTGAGAATTTCTCTCAGTCTACCACTGTGCCTCTCTCCAGATACATAGTCATGCTTCGTACCCTGTTTCTCTGGAGAATGCTGACAGGTGAATGCATCAATACTATCAGAACTAAAACTTTAGAGATACACAAAATACTGCTAAAGTGATGCAAGTCTGGCCAGCAAGGCCCATCCAGCTCAGCCCAATCAACCCCAGAACCATGAAGAGAATCAGAACTGTGTAAACCCTAAAAAATTGGGCTGATTTGTTATGTGATAAACAGCTGAAAAACTCAACTATAATGGATGTTTCACTCAGAACCAAAAGAACCCTCACAATGTCTTCCTTTCCCATGTGGCAACTTGAGGGCCAGTGTTTTGCTATCTCTGGGTTCCTCTAGTAACTCAACTTGATGGGGGAGTGCTTGCTTTTCTTGTTCAGACTAATCTACTCTTTTGTATAAAGTAACAGCAAAAAAAACAAATACAAAGTCAGAAATAGGGTAAAATATAACAATACATAAGTTACAGATTTTCGAAACAAGAACAGCTGATTAACAATTGATAAAGTACCTATTTTTATCATAAATTCCATTTCTCAGATTAACAAATATAATTAAGTTGGGACATATTGAATATTACCACATGCTTTCAAGAAAACTTAAGTTTTTGTTTTTTTCTCTCATTTTCTTTTATCAACATTTAAAAAAAATTTTAATGACAGTATAGTAATAATTTGAAATAGTACACATTTAGAAAACCAAGATGACAGGTATTTAAAACATGATTTTAATATTATATATTGCTATTCTCAATGTAGTTGCTTAGTTCACAGACATCAGTATAAAGAGTTACTCAAGGTATGAATTCTACCCATTAACTGCTATTTTCAAAAAAACTGAAGGAAATTCTTAGGACAGTTGCATTAGCCATTTTGTATATACACATGTATGGTTTTTGCCCCTACTTTATTTCCTAACTTTTCTCCTGTATCTCTCTTCAATGTTTAATCCTTAACTCCTGTTACTTTCAATTTAACTGTGTCTATTATACCTTTCAGTTTTCATTTCTTATTTCCAGTTCTTACAAGAGAAGCCAATAAGATATTTACACATGTGGTTTTCTCTTTCTACACCCCTTCCTTTGTCTACATCTATCAAAGGTGGGCACTCCATTGTCATTCAACTAACATAGGTGTTTGAACTCGACACCACAATTCAACAGTCAGCATTCTACAACAATAGTGAGTTATTCAAAGAAATTGTCGACCATAGTCATTTACAGCTCAGCTTAATATTATGGCCCCACGATGTATACTTCATTTTTATACTTTTATGCTGGATGGTTACGACCTAGCTAGATCAAGACTTATATACCAACACATGAACTTTATATTTCCTATGTGGTCAGGGAAGTCCTCTCAGGGTTTATCTTGTAGTCCTGTACATTATTCTGTAGTTCCTTTGTCTGTGTCATCCATGTGGATGAGTCACGGCCAATGCTTGACCAATTTGCTCTCTGTGAGAGCTTGAGAGAAAATTTTCTCTTCATGTGACTCTCCCCAGGCACACTATAGAACTTCAATCTCTTAAAAATCATGATGTGTGTGTATAGACAGTACAGTTGGGATAGATAACGCTGTGCTTCTACATAATTCTATGAGAGGCAAGATCTGCACTAATGGTGGTTGGACAGGATATTATGTCGGCTTCTAGTACTACAGTCATCCACTAGGAAAATAATTATTGAATTTTTGATATAATTCAGATATAAAAAAATAAGATAAGTAAGTAGCTACATTCTTAATTCACTGATAAGAGATATCTGCTAAAATAATATCTGTAAATATAATATCATGCACCTTGTACAATAACAAAACATTATGAAAACAGTTTGCAATGTATTAATTTATCAAATCTGTATTGTTAAGGTGTCTTGAAACTGTCCGA
>PVKA01050834.1:0-12507 GCA_004027165.1 Ctenomys sociabilis
CACTGTTAAAAGAACAAAAATTTAAACCAGGTGTGGTGGTACATGCCTGTGACCTCAGAAATTGGGAGGCTGAGGCAGGTGGATCATGAGTTTGAGACCAGTCTCAAAAACAAAAACAAAGCAAAAAAAGCTTGAGCTCGTTGCCTGTTTTCCACAGAGAATTTTACAGCTGAATAAAAGAAAGGATAGCAAAATATGTTCCTGATTCTGTCTGTTCATGGCCCTATTTCCAGACTTTTCCTCAAGTGTGTTCCTTTGCAAAGAAACATCTCAATGCAGTACTCCCAGTAAAAGTGACTTTTTTGATTTCTGATTTATTGTCCTTACTCACTTATTGATTTATTGACACTAATGTGGCAATTATGAAGCCACATTAGAACTGTGTATGGTAGATTATAAGACTCAGTCGTATGCAATGCTGGGCTGGGAAGATAGCCCAGTGGTCTCAACATCTGCCTGGCAAGCACAAGGACCCGTGGTCCATCCCCGGTACTGCATGCAGTGCCAATTGTGGAAACCGAGTGTGGTGGCACACACCTGTGATCTCAGCGCTGGGGAGGCTGAGACAGGAGGATCACTGTGAGTCCGAGCTGCATAATGAGACCCTATATCAAACAAACAAAATGATTTAAAAAAATCATATGCAATACTGTTTTATTATAATTTGTATATGGTATATATAGTATATATACTGAAATATGTACTTGTAGTATATAGTGAAGTAGGTACATATATACTTCATATGCTTTAAAAAGATTTACACTTAACAATGTATGTAAGTTATAGCTAATGGACCATGATAATTAAGTATGGTGTTTGGATTGTTTCTATTTAAAGTAGACATCAAAAATAGGGTATTACCAGGTGCGGGCTCATGCCTGTATTGCCAGCACTCAGGGAGGCTGAGGCAGGCAGATCACAACTTTGAGCCCAACCTGGGCAACTTAGTGATTTAACAAGATCCTGTTAGAATTTTTTTTTTAAAGGAAGGGGTGAGGGGCCAAGTCTATACTGATTAATAACATTCCTACATGAGGAGTTTATCTACTACATATTTTTTGCTCGTGACATCTTTCCCGGAAACAAGCTACTTGCTACCATTGCAGAGCTCTCCTGGATTTACCATCTGAAGTTCCACAGCTCAATGTCATCTCAAAGGTGGCCTCTCAAGTCTCAAATGCCTCTGTCCTTGACTTCTCAGAACATGCTGGCCCCTGTGCACAGGGAGCCATCCTGCCCCGCACACATCCACAAATGAGCTGCAGCAGAAGGAAAGCTCATGGCATTGGCAGGTGGTGCAGGTGCCCTAAACGTGGGCCAGAATGCCCTCTTTGGCATGGCACTGCTTTTAGCTGATGCTTATGGCACTGTGGCAGATTGTAAGAATGCAAACATCGTAACACTTCTTAAAAAGTGTTTCCCTGTGCATGTGCTGTTTCATTGCCTCGCACATTTTGGGTTAAATGCCACCATGCACTGTACACAGGAAGTAGATCTTATTCTACCAGCAGTGTGTTGCAGGTGATCCACAGAGGTTTGGAAACTGAGCTCAAGTAGAGCCAGGGCTGGGCCTGATGCCTGGGCTTCATGTGAGCCTTAAATTCAGCATCTCTAAAGTCTGCTGCAGACTTGGAGGTCTGACCTCTGCGACCCAGTTCACCTCCAGAGTGTTCTTCTAACAAAGCTTCAATTCCACAAGGCCCTGGTGCCCACTGCCTCTGTTATTTTGCCATTTGTCATTTTGGCCCTTGTCTTCCTCTGCTATGTTATATCCTGGGAATTGCTGCTTTTCTTCCTGGTGCTTATTCCCCATCTGCACTGCAGACAGAACTGGATTTTGCCTGCAAGGGCATCAAGCCATGAAGAATGAGAGTCTTCATTTCCAGGCCTCTCTTGCAGCAGAGTGTGACCATGCCCCCGTTCTGTTCAGTGAGCACTGAGCAGCTGATGACTGCTGGTCAGTTCTGGGGAATATTTTGCTTTCCTGGTAAAGGCAGCAGAGGCATCTCTTTCTTCTTCTCTATTCACCCCCCTTCCTTTCTACCTTGCACACAAACATGACATTTGGAGTTGCAGCAGTCATCTTGCAGCCATGAGGTGCCAAGCATTGATGAGAAAGGGCTGCACTATGAGGACAGCGGAGAGCAGGAAGATGGAAAGGAGTTGGGTCTTTGACAGCTTCTGTGAGCAGCTGAACCAGTGCCTCACCAACAGTGGTCTCCGGATATTTGACAATAGACCCTAATAGGAATTTATGTTATCTAACATCATGTCTTTTCTGATGGATTCAGTGGCTCAATACCACAACTGCTCTCTCACATTATTTTTCTGGAAGCCTCCTTAAAAGATAATTGGCTTGCACCCTTGCATCTTTCCTTCTCCTTTTCTTCGTCTGCTGCCTGGAGTGAGACTGTGATGGCTGGAACCCTAGCAGCAATCTTAGACCAGTAGAAGAAGGCCCCAGTCGTAAGAGCAGAGCGCTGAGCTGGAAGGTGTGTCCTTAGCTATGTAACAGACTTTCATAGCCATCTTTACCACCTATCTCTGGGCTTCATAGACATGAGAGGTTTACATTTTGTGTTATTTGAACAATATTCTTCTAGTGTTCAATCACATAAAAATTAATCCTAACCTTTCTATTGCCATATTCTATAAATATTTTTAAGTGTAGATTTTTAGTCTTCCTTCTTGTCATAAGGAAAGAAGCATCCCTCCTTTCATGCCCTGCTATTAAGACTGACACCTTAGTAAGGCCTTAGCTTCTGGAGTCATTCCTTCTCAGTAATCATCAAGTTGTTACTCCTTTAATCATTCCTGTAGGAAAAAAAGAAATCAAATTGGCATTATTTGCAGACAATATGATCCTTTACATAGAAGACCCCCACAGTCCCTGGAATTAGTAATCAAATTCACCAGTGTATCAGGATACAAAATCAACCCACAAAGCCCAATCAACCCACAAAGCATTCCCATACACTAATAATGAAATCACTGAGAAAGAAATTTGGGGAGTAGTACTGTTTACAATAATATCAAGAAAAATTAAATAACTTAGGAATTAACCTAACCAAGGAAGTAAATGATTTCAATAGTACTCTGAAAAGAGAATTGAAAAGGATATCAGAAAATGGAAACGTACCCCTGTTCCTGGATAGGAATATTGTCAAAATGGCCATCCTCCCAAAGCTAACATATGCATTTCACACAATCCCAAATGCCATGGCTTGTGTCTAGACTGTTCCTGCCCCCAAGCCCCATGCAGTCCCAGGTGAGACCTTTTACAGGTGGCTGGATCTGGGCTGTGTGATGCTGGGGTTAAGTGTGTGATCCAGGGCTATGATCACTAAATTAGTTTGCTGCTTGGTTTGGCACCTGCCCTCTACATAGCCTAGATGGAACATAAAAGTGGCAGAAAGAAGCTGCTCTTGTCACTTCTAGCTTGGTGCTTCCTGCCTTCTGCCCACCATAAGCTGCTTCTCTACTGCAGCCGATGCCCCTCTGCCATGCAGCCCTGGCCTTGGGGCCAGCTTATTATGGGCTGAAGCCTCTATAAACTGTGAGCCAAGGTGAACCCCTCCTCCTTTAAATTTGGATGTTGGATATTTTGTTTCAGCAATGAGAAAAGTAACCAACACGATGTACAATTACTAAATTAACCCACTGATTGGTTTGGCATACTTCTAAAAGTAGATAATAGGGAGGTCCTCTGTGGTATGAGCACCATGAGCCTATGGGTGGGCAGCCTGGTTAAAATATAAGGGACAGAAAGAGGGTTGTCATTTGTGATTGCTGCTTTGCTGCCTTCTGCCTGCTGTGACCTGTTTCTTCTCTGTGATGCCTGTCTGCGATGCCACCCTGCGGCAGAGCCAGCCAACTATGAGCTGAAACCTCTGCAAACTGGAAGCTAAGTAAACCTTTCCTCCTTTAACTTTGAGTGTCAGGTATTTTGCCTCTGCAATAAGAATAAGACATCTATCCATATACCAGCAGCACTCTTCATAGAACTAGAGAAAACAATCCTAAAATTAATGTTGAGCTAGGAGAGACCTAGAATAGCAGTCATTTCTGGGCACTAAGAGCAAAGCAGGAGGGGTAACACTCCCAGATTTTAGGTTATATTCCAAAGACACAGTGATGAAATCAGCATGGTACTGGCACAAAACAGACTTAATGGAACAGAATAGAGGATGTAGAAATGAAACAACTCCAGGCACATTTAGCTATCTAATCTTTGACAAAGGGACCAAAAACATACATTGGAAAAAAGATAACCTTTTAAATAAGTGCTAGGAAAACTAGCTATTCACACACAGAAGATTGAATCTAGACCTGTATTGCTCACCATGTACTAATCAAGAATCAGAATGGATCAAAGACCTAAGTACTAAAAAAAAAAAAAAAAAAAAAAAAAAAAAAAAAAAAAAAAAAAAAAAAAAAAAAAAAAAAAAAAAAAAAAAAAAAAAAAAAAAAAAAAAAAAAAAAAAAAAAAAAAAAAAAAAAAAAAAAAAATCCACTGGGAAAAAAATAGGCAAGAATCTGGAAGACATAAGCATAGGAAGAACTTCCTGAGCAGAACTCCAATTGCATAAGAAATAGTATCAAGAGTCAACAGATGGGATTATGTCAGATAAACCTCTGGAGAGCCAAAGAAATAGCCGCTAGAGGGAAGAGACAGCCTGTGGCATGGGAAAAATATTTTTTCCAATTAATTTTTAAAGGACTGGTATATATTCTACATACATGTATGTAGAATATATACAGAACTCAAAAAGTTAGACCTTCCCCCAAATGAAAGAACCAGTCAAAAACTGGGCAACTGAAATGAGCAAGCATACTTCTCAGAGGTACAGATGGCAAATGCATACATCCAACAGTGTTCAGCATCTCTGACCATTAGAGAAATGCAAATTAAAACAGCACTGAGATTCATCTTACCCCAGAAAGAATTGTTATGATCAGGAAATCAAATAAAAACTAATGCTAGCAAGGCTGAAAGCACTCTTCTTCATTGTTGGTGGGAGTATAAATTAGTGCAACCAGTATGGAAATCAGTGTGGAGATTCCTCAAAAAACTAAACATAGAAATTCCAATAGGCCCAGCTATTCTCTCTAGGTAACTTCATCAAAGAGTTAAAGATATTATATTATAATGATGCATACATTCCGTCTCAGTTACTCATCTCTTATTGCTGGGACAAATACCAAACACCTAAAATGAAGGAAGGAAAGGTTTATTTAGCTCACAGTTAATGGAGGTTTCAGTCCATACTTGGCTGGCTCGAAGGCAGAGGGGCACATGGCGGAGGGAAAACAGCAAAACAGCTACAGCAAATGGGAAGAGTAGCAGCGACAATGGCCACAGAGAGCAAGTCTGTCTCCTTAAGTTGCACTCAGGCTCTCCACTCCAGGCTGGGTGTCGTACTCACACCTGTAATCGCAGCAGCACTCACACCCTTAATCCCAGTGGATTGAGGTAATCACAAACTCTAGAAGACCACCCCATGACTGCATGAGGCTTTGGGGGGGACAACTAGACACAAACTATAACATTCCTCTCCTGGACCCCCAAAGTCTCATGGACATCCCTTTGTGCAAAAGCCATTTTAATCCATTTCTAAGAGTTGCCATAGTCCTAACAGTTTCAGCATTGCTGTAATGTTCAAGTCCCAAGTCTCCTCCAAGATCTGTGGCAAACTCTTATCTCTGAGCCCTTATACAAAGGAAAAGCCAAACACTTCCAACATTCAATGGCACAAGAAAAACATTGCCATTCCAAAAGGTACACACAGCAGGGGAATACAAAGTTGACAGAAGCAAGTCCAAAATCCAGTAGGGCAAACATTAAGTCGTATAATTCCACGTGGAGCATCCAAAGCAACCTGTGGCAAATTGTGAGCTCCATGTGACTCTGCTCCTGTGGCATTTCTGGTGGTTGTAGCTCCCATGGCTTCTCTATTATGCCAGTTTTGCTCCCTCCTTGCATTTTCCCTTAAGTGATCTATGTGCCTGGCTTTTCCAAACTTCCGGGGTTTCCACTGGATAGGCTTCTCACTCATAGCTTTACACCCTTTACACCCTGCCTTCCCAGGGGCACACTGCCAGGCCTCCCAGGCCTTCTGAAATCTAGGTGGAAGCCTTCTTAACCTCCAAACTCCTGCTTTTCGTGAGTGCCTAAAACCAACACCATATGGATGATGCCAAGGTCTGCTGTCAGCTGGAGCAGTAGCCAGGCTTCCTTCTCTCTTGTCTGTAGGGGTCAAGTGTCTGGATCCCTGAGCACTATGACTTACTCTAAGGAATAAATCCTCCATGCCTGCACCATTTTGGAGCCTGGTGTTGCCACCGCTGCCATTCTGGAACATGGGGCTCTGTGGCTTTCTCCTCAGGGCAAAGTCCCTCACCCTTACTATTCTGAGGCTGCAAAGGGTGGAGACCTGCCATCTCCTGGGATGCCCTCGGGCCATCCTTTCCATTCTCTGTTTCCTTCCTGACAATGGAGGTCCTCTCAGTTCTAGCTTTGCAGTCTGCAACTTTATTGGAGCTTCTTTTCTGGCCAAACTCACATTTTACATCATCCTGCTGGGCTCTTTGCTCTTGAAGCTCAACATAAATCTGACTAAAAGTCCCCCAAAATAGCCATGCCACTGCCTCAATATTTGCCTGCTTTGAAATTTCTTTTGTCAGATTAATCAGTCTATCACGCTTAATCTCAGTCTCAGGCAAGGTCTCTGGACACAAGCAAAATGCAGACAAACTTTCAGCCAAGCTGTAATCATCTGGAGTCCAAAAACCAATGCAGTCCTTCTTCCCAGCAGAAAGCTCCCCAACCTGGTCTTTACAACCAGACTTTCTATCAGCCTTCTGAGCTCTGATTAGAATCTCCAACACCAAACAGCCAAAGCTGTTCCAGCACATATCTTGTAGGTGACATCTCCCAACATTTTCTATCTCTTCCCATGAACCATTCCCAGAAGCTTGTAATTCACACGGTCAGGTTTAGTCACAGCAGTGACCCCACTCTTGGTACCAAATTATTTCCCAGTTGTTCTTCTTTCATTGCTAAGACAAATACCCAATATCCAAAATGAAGGAAGGAAAGGTTTATTTACATCACAGTTCATGAAGATTTTAGTCCATATTCAGCTGGCTCCGAGGCAGAGGATATAGGGTAGCAGTCTGTGGCAGTGGAAAACGGCAGAGCAGTGCAAACAAATGGGGAGGGTAGCGGCAACAATGGCTACACAGAGCAAGTTTGTCTCTTTTAAGTTTCATTCCAGCTATCCACTTCAAGCTGGGTGTAGTGCTCACACCCATAATCCCATCAGTACTCACACCCATAACCCTAGTGGATCATGAGTTAATACAAACTCCAGAAGACCGTCCCATGACTACATGAGGCTTTGCGGGGACAATTAGACAAACCATTACGTACACCTATGTTCATAGCAGCACAATTCATAATAGCTAAATATTGACCACAGCTATTTGTCTATGGAAATGTGGCATTTATACACCACAGAGTACAGAATACAGAAGGATAAATTGGAGTCATTTGTAGGAAAATGGTTACACCTTGAAACCATACTGTTAAGTGAAATAAATCAGACACAAGCTTCAATATCACCTGGTTCCTCTTCTATGAGAAACTCCAAGTCTAAAGAGCAAAATAAAAGATAATACGAGTAGAGAGCTAGAACTTTTTCAAAAGGGAAGAGGACCAAGAGATTGAGGGAAAAAAGGAGTTGAGGGAAGAGAGGGGATAGAAACAAGTAAGATGTGTTATAAGCTGGGCATGGTAGTGCACACCTGTAATCCCGGTACTCAGGAGCCTGAGGCAGGAGGGTCTTTCAAGATCAGTCTGGGCTACCCAGTGAGCTCAAGGCCAGCTTGAAATGCATAGCAAGATCCTGTCTCAGAAAGACAAAAAAAAAAAAAAAAAAAAATGTGTTGTATACATATACTAACTCCTCACAATAATGTAATTATTATGTACTGCCAACATGTACCAATAAAAAGGGGAATAAAACAATAAAGATAATAAACATAAAAAACCCATTCCTGGATCATTATTTCTTATATATTTCTTTCTTCTTTCAATTTTACATGCACGTATGTGGTAATATGAATAATTGGCTGGACGACAACACTACGTATTACAACAAATAATGTGAAATTCATATTTTTAAGTGAAAATCTGTATCACTTGTGATTTTTTGTTTTAATTCTAATATGTGCTCTCTTTAACAAATAAAAAATGCATTTGTTGGCTAATTCTTTACATTCCTTTAAGAATGTAAGATTCACGCGGTAAGTTTATCTTTCTTTTCTATAACACCTAGCGGGCTCTCAATACATGTTTGAATGCATGCATGTTGTTGGGAATAGAAAAGTGGAGGTATTCAAAAAGAAGCTGAGGAAAAGTGTCCCCAGAAGGCCCTCAGTGGCAGAAAGATTATCCCCAGAAGAGGGACCAGCATGCTCAGAGATAGAGGTGGGAGGCCTGTGACATCCACTGAATGGGCACAGCTGTAAGGAAGGAGTGGCCAGAGAGGAGGCTGAGACTCGGCCACTCAAAGGAGAGCCACTGGAGAGTGAGGGGAAAAGCCAGAGGTCCCATTAGCGCCAGAGGCAGGTAGTCTGCAGAGGATGGGTCTGAAGCAGAGATCCATCCTCAGGGAACATTCCAGAGGCCTAAGGAGCAGTCCCTGATGGCACGAACCCAGGAGGTACCTGTGGAGACAGGAGACGGTCAAGGGTGGGATAGACATCTAGGAATGACATCCAACATGGTATCCTTTGACCCAGAGGTAATGGAAATTACAAACCAGGCCATGGAGTATAAGAAGGCAGGCAAAGCTTTCCTAGCAGACAGTGGTGAAGACGAGCTGGAGCAGCCATGGGAAGCACTGTGGGGAGGGTCGGGCTGGATGTTAATGGAGGAAAGGGGCCAGCTTTTAGGTGTTTCTGGGCTGGGCTGTGGCCTGGTTGACCATTCCCTGCCAGGTTACTCAACATGGCTCTGGTGAGTTTCTCACACCTTGCTCCAGCCAGTGTGGGTCCCGTGAAAGTCTGCTGGGGATGGGAGCAGCCTTAGTTTTTAAGGGACTGCTGGAACCCATGGTGACCAATGGTTTAGAGAAGTGGCCAGTGTTCCAGGCATTGTCTGGACATTGGACGATAGGACATTGTCAAGCTGGCACTTGAATGTCCCTGGAAACCATGAGAATGCCATAGTTATTGTAGAGATTAGGTGAACTTAGCACCAACAAATCTTGTGTGAGTAGCTTTTTTTTTTTTTTTTTCTTTTTTTTTGTGGCCAGCTGAGCATTCTGGAGATCGGGCTGGCATGGCATGTGGTGCTGGGGATCAAACTGTGATCCCTGTGCCCTTACCTAAGGAGGTGTTTTAGACTGTTAAGCTATTTCTCTGGTCCCAATGTGTGAGTAGCTTTTGACAGAAGCTTCTTGTGGGGTTAGCGTGACTGCATGCAGAGCTGAGCAGGGATCTGACCCAAAAATTAGAGTAATGAAGGAGACAGATACAAAATGAAGAAAGAGGGGCCAGGGACATAGCTCAGTAGAATAAACACCTGCTTGGCAAGCGCAAGGTACTGAGTTCAATCCCTGGTACCAAAAATGAAAAAGAAAACAGTGTGTAAACAAAATGAAGAAAGAGATGCCAAGCTTTATCCTAATGTCAGTTACTGATGGTTTTGCTTTATTAATTTTATTGAGAAACAAATAGCAATGAGATAGTTTCAAACAGGTTAGTAGGACAGTTTCAATAATTAATACACACACACACACACACACACACACACATTTTTGTTTACCAAAAGCACCATTGAAGTCCTGATGGCCTCAGGAGAAAACACATATGATACTTTTAATGGCTCACAGATTACAGGCCCAGGAGTTAGTCTGTCCTCTGTCCCTCTGTCCCTCCGTGATGATCCCAATAGTCTTACCATCTCATCTGGCTTATTTGTTGAGGTGCTATGGTGAGGGCATCTTGACTTTAAGGACACACCTAATTTTTAAGGTCAGGAAGGCTGCTGGGAAGAGTGAGGGGCCTGGAAGAACACCCACTGTACTTTTAGGGAATAGCAGGCCCCAAGTTGAGGCCCCAGGGGTGCACCCGCCCTGTGTCCCACAGTTGTCTCTCTCTGCCTCAGGAAGCAGAATCAGGAATGCATCCACTAGCACACCTTTATAACGGGACGGTATATTGTGATGGAAGGAGCTGTGGACAAAATCACACAATACCACCCCCTTGCGGGTTGTGCAACCATGAGAAGTCACTCAGTTTTCCTCATCACAAGTACTGATAATGCCCCACACTCTTCTCTTGCCACTTTAAGGTCTATACTAAGTTATCTGGCTGTAACAATGCCCACCTATTTGGTGCCTGGCACAAAATGGGAGCTGAATAAATGTCAGCTCTCTCCCTCCACCTCTCTCTTATTCTCCAGTTCAGCTTCTACAGGAATTAGAGAACGGGAGGGGCACTTCTGAGGAGAGGCAACACAGTAGCAAGGTTTTGATCTGAAGGGGTTGGGCAGTAGCCGGGCTGTTTATTTTTGTGCTGGAGATCAAATTCAGGACCTTGCATTATGCTGCTGAGCCATCTCCCAGGCCCTAGCTGGCCATTTATTTATTTATTTATTTATTTTTGTCTTTTTGAGACAGGGTCTCACTATACAGTTCAGGCTGGCCTTAAGCTCACTTTGTAGCTCAGGTTAGTCTCGAACTCACAACAATCCTCCTGCCTCAGCCTCCCAAGTGCTGGGATTACAGGCATGCGCCACCACGCCGGGCTTAGCTGGCCATTTAGAAGCTGCATGGAGCTAAGGATGCTGTGGTATTGGGGGGCTATTGTGTGTTCAGTTTTCTAGCTCTAGAGGGAGATAAGAGGTAAAGTCATTGTATATATTAGAGCTGAAATAAAAATAAAAAAATAATGATGCCTGTAATCCTAGCACTTGGGAGGCTCAGGAAGGAGGATCAATGTGAGATTGAGACCAGACTGGGCTACAAGGTGAGTTCAAGGCCAGCCTGAACTGCATGCATAGCAAGATGCTGTCTCAAAAAATAATAATAATTATGTTTTAAACATACCATAATTATAATGACATTTTATGAAGAAAAAATATTTTTAATCAATACAAAATAAAATACATGGAACCATCAGCCAGGTTTAACAGTTGGCATAATTTTACCATTCTTTTCTTTTTTAAATTTTACCATTCCTGCGGGCCAGCCAAATAGCTCAGCAAATTAAAGTACCTGTAAGCAGGCACAGGGGCCGGCAGTTCAATCCCCTGGGCCTGCCATGCTGACCCAAGCCCCTGGGCGCCCTAAGATAGTGATTGAGGCTGGGTATGGTGACGCATGCCTGTAATCCCAGCACTTGGGAGGCTGTAAACAGGAGAGTCACTAGGAGTCCAATTTAGTAGTGAGACCCTGAACAACCTTGTAGACCATTCCTTAAAATACAAAATAAAAAAATAAATTTTACCATTCTTACATCATCTCTTTACTCCATGGTTTTTTTTTTTGAAATGTCATATCATTTTACCTCATAGTATGTTCTTCAAGTAGGCCTTGTTTGCTTGTTTCTTTTTTGTTTGTTTGCTTGTTTTTTGAGACAGACTGGCTGTGAACTGACTGTGTAGCCCAGGCTGCGCTGGCTCGATGACAATCCTCCCGGCCCAGTCTCCCAAGTGCTGGGATGACAGGTGTGTCATCTGCACCACACTTGGCTGAGAAAACATAATGATTTTAAAAACATAACTGTGTTTTAAAACACTACTTTTACCACGTCGAACAAATCTAAGAATTTTAAAAATACAACACCCAGTCCATGTTCAGTGTCCCCCAGTTGTATTAAAATTGTCTTTCTATTGTTTGAGGATGCAAATGGCTCATGCATGGTATTTTATTTTGTCTGTGATAGATTCTCTCACTTAGAAAATTGGCATTCATTTGTTGCAGAAACCAGGTCATTTTTCATATAAAATTCTTCTGTGATCTGGATGTGTTGATAGCAATCTTATGGTGTCATTGTATGTGTTCCTCTGTCCCTTGTTTTTCTTTTAAAGTGGTAGTCTCATCTGTAAGCTTGATTAGTTCCAGGTTCTATCTCTAGCAGGGATGCTCCATAGGTTGTGTTGTATACTTCCTTTTACAGTTTTTTTCCCTTTTAATGATACTAAGATTTATTAGTGACTAGCAAAGGTATCATCAGCTTGATCTTTTACAAAACCTTCCCTAATCTTTCTTCTGGTAGCATTAGTTAACTTTTTTTTTTTTTTTTTTTTTTTTTTTTTTTTTTTTTTTTTTTTTTTTTTTTTTTTTTTTTGGTGGAACCAGGGATTGAACTCAGGCCCTTGCGCTTGCCAGGGAAGCACTTATTCCACTGAGCCATCTCCCTGGCCCTCATTAGTTAACTTTGATAACTATCTTATTTCATTAGGAATTGTGAACTAAGGATTTTATAATTCTTTTA
>PVKA01050835.1:0-12518 GCA_004027165.1 Ctenomys sociabilis
TCATAGAATTATGTAGAAGCACAGCGTTATCTATCCCAACTGTACTGTCTATACACACATATCATGATTTTTTTTTCTACAACCCTTCCTTTGTCTACACCAGTCAAAAGTGGGCACTCCATTGACATTCAACTACCTTAGGTGCTTGAACTCGACACCACAATCCAACACAGTCCAGCATTCTGCAACCATAGGGAGTTATTCAAAAAAATTGTCAACCATATCCATTAACAGCTCAGCTTAATATTATGGACTCACGATGTATACTTCATTTTTATACTTTTATACTTTTCTGCTGGATGGTTAAGACCTAGGTAGATCAAAACTTATATACCAACACATGAATTTTATATTTCCTATGTGGTCATTGAAGTCTTCTCAGGGTTTATCTTGTAGTCCTGTACATTATTCTGTAGTTCCTTTGTCTGTGTCATCCATGTGGATAAGTCACTGCCAATACTTGACCAGATTGCCCTCTGTGAGAGCCTGAGAGAAAGTTTTCTCTTCATGTGACTCTCCCCAGGCACACTATAGAACTTCAATCTCTTTCCTCTGTGGCTCCACAATCTCCTTGCTCAGAAAATTTGGAGCTCACCTGAGTCTCATGATATTGCAGTACAGGTTCTCCTATGTCCTGAGTCTTCGCTGACCTTGAAAGGCTAGGTCTAAAATGTTGGCTGGCCTTGTGGCTCTTCTATTTCTCCAACTCTGACTTGTGATCTTAGGTTGTTAACCATCCAGAAGAAAAGCTGATTAGTATCCTGCAGCATATGCCATTCACTTTGCCTTATCTGACTCAATTGATTTTACTTGTTGTACATTTCCTTTTGTATTTCTGTTTTTCGCTTGTTATATGAGGGAGACTATACGATATTTTTAGGGCTGGCACCTTCTGCCCTGGAGGCTGAACCAAATACAGGTGGATTTTCTACCCTTTGGCAGAAGAAGTATATGATACTCTGGGAGTCCTTGTGAGATACTGTGGCTTGGAGCTGCTGCTGCTTGTTGGCCTGGGCGTTGGCCATCGACCTGTCCCCAACAGGAGCCTTTTGGTTCCTTCTCAGGGGAGGGTTCCCTATAATATGTACTACCAGTAGGGACTTATCCACTCGCCTCAGGGAGGGGCTCACTTTTGTCTTTCTCCTGGAGAACTCAGGGGTAGCTGAGGAGCTCCTGTTCACCTCCTCATACCACTGGAAGACTTGCTCCGGTGACTGAGACTTCGCCTTCAACTCAGTGGCTGTCTGGAATGGGGAGGAGCCCTTGAGGAAGCCACTCCCATCCTCTTGGCTTTGAGCGAGTACATGTGGGAGGCTGGTGGGATATCATACTTGTTGAGCTTTGAGGGTTCCATCTGAGTACTGCAAGCTCAGGGGCCAACTCCTGTGTCATACAGCTGTACATCCTTGGAGGCTTTGTGGATCTTGGCCACCTTCTTGTGCATGTTGGCCATCTTAGCATTTTGGCATGTCTTTGTTCCAGCTCCATGGCCTTGGTATGAAGGTATCAGTACAACCTGCAGCCTGATAGTTATTTCTCAGAGTTGAAACCTCATACAGTGCTCTTGGTCCTTCACAGTGAGCCAAGTGATCTCTTGCTAGAAGCTTCTTTCAGAGGATGGTCCTCATCAGGGGAATGAATTCTTCTACTTTGTGGCTTTGCCTTTGAATAGACTCATCTGCTTCTGTTATAAGAGACTCCATTCTCCCTTGTGGGCCTCATCTTTGCCCTCATCACCACTGCCTCCAGAATCTTCACACCTTCTGAATTCTCCATAGGATCTGTGGCCTCCTTCATATAGCTCAGTGTCAAAGCCATTTCCCTGGGAAGGCCTGATGCAGGTCTTGCTCTAGTTGCTGCTGTGCTCCAAAGCATCCAGCTGTCTGCATGGCCACAGGGTTCTGACAACAGTCACAGCCTTTGTAGCAGACAGGTGATGCCTCCCCAAAGTATTTGACAGTGTCAATATGGGAGTACCCTAGTTCTTCACAGAAGGTCACCAGGACATGAAAGCCCAAGAGTGTGGCTTTATCAGATGATTTGTTCCCTCCCTTTTACTGCAGTTTTGCTGTTCCCTTCCTGATAGGGAAGCTGACTTGGTCCTAGTCATTCTGAGAGTAATAGAGATTGGCACTAAGGCTTCCCATCCCTGCTGGCCTGACCAGACTCTTGGTAGTACCCAGCCATCAACTTGGCAATATTCTAGTGGGTAATAAATCTGTAGGAGCTGAAATGACAAGTAGCATGAGACGTAGAAGAGCCAAGTATGCCAGGGAGTGGTTTCATGTCGTTAGAGCAGAGCTTTCTTCACAGTGGCCAGGCACAGGGAGGCTAACAGAGAGCAGGTCCTGGAGTAAACTGGCTCAGATACTTGTGGCCCACTGGCAGGTCTGCATGCTGGAGCTGCCCAGCCTAGAGGGCACTGCAGTAGTTCAGAGGGCAACTCCAGCACATATGAGAAACCCCAAAAACATATAGCCAGGATTCCAGTGGTGTAAACACTAGACTTAAAAAAAGTCCATTCTGTGGCTTGAGATTCAGAGAGGTACATTTGTTTTTCTGATTTGTTTTAGCCAGAGTCTCACTATGCTGAGCTTGCTTTTATAACCATTGGAGTAGGAAGGACAACTGCTTACTATTCCTATTTTAAGGCGCATGGACACTGAGAGTCAAAGATGTAAAATGACTTTTGTGAAGTGTCACATAAATGTAGGGGTCAGTAGTTATTTTATATAAAGGGCCAGATAGGAAATATAATTGATTATGTGGGCTGTACAGCCTCTGTGGGACCTGTTCGGCTCTGCTCCAGTGGTATGAAGGCAGCCACAGCTGGTACAAGGATTAATGGTGGGCTTGTGTTCCAATAAAGCTTTATTTATAGAAATGGGCAGTAGCTGGATGTGGTCTGTTAGCTAGTTTCCCTAAATAGGACATAGTTGGTCAGCAGTCAAATGGTGAGTTAGGTCTTGAGTCCTTGTCTTCTGGTTCCAAATTCTAGCTCTCTTTTTTCTTCTTCTGTCGTATAACTTCTTGGATAAGGAGGCTTGATTTTTTATTTTTTCTGCCATCAGAGCCAAGAATGTCTGGCGCCAGCCACAGTGTCTGGGAGGACAGGGTCTGTTTCTCAACCTCTGTGACGCCTGCAGAAATGTTCCCTTACCTGTAACTTCATGTTTTGGTTTCCTTCATTCTTGGTTGGTCCTCTCTGCTGCTTGTTAATGGTTCAGTAAAAGCCAATGTGAAGCTGTCATTGGCAAGAGCAGGCTCTTACTGGCTTTCACTTATTCTACAGAGCAGGTTAATAGCCTTTCTTGCTGCACCATTGGTGGTTTGGAGCCATTGCCATGACATCTCGGGAGGTAGTCAGGGAATCTCCTCTCTTGAGCTGTTGGAATTATGGGATGGAAAAGTAGTGACTGAAACTCATTGAGAGAGTAAGCAGCCCACAGTTACCATGGTGACTGGTATGACCACTGGAAATAAGGACAAGGGGAAGGTCTATCTTGGCAAGTAAGGCGTCAGATTTGCAGCCTGATGTCTGCCCAAGAAAGAGAAAGGATACAGTTGTTGCTTCAAGGGTATACTCTAGGAAGATGGAAGGCAGAGAGATTTATCTTTGGATTTTGGCCAACTCTGCAGCTGTAGTAGTACTTTGCTGACCCCAGTTGGACCTGAGGAATTAGCTCTGACAGACAGACTACCCCTTGTGGCATTTACAAACTGTCAAGGCAGCAATTCAAAACAGCACAGAAGATTCAGGACTCACTTAAAAATGGAAAGAATAAGTCTATTTTCCATGTGATAACACTGTTGGTGCTTTATAAATAATGTGTGCTAAAAAGATGAGGTTACAAAATGGCCTGAAAGTGGAATCTGTGCTGCGTGGCTTGTTTGAAAGCTGCTAAGTTCTTCCTTTTTGTTAGTAATAAACAGCATATTTAAGGAGATTTCATGTTTGGTGCTTTTGCTCTTTGGACTATGGGGAGAAGGAAAATGGTTCCATTGTATTGTTAATATTTTTAAACGCTCAATTTCTTGGCCCTTAAAGTAGGAGGGCTAGTAAATAGCTTAGTGTCCTCTCTTGCGAAGTCTAATAAAAAAATTTATTGTATCTCATTTCCTGCTAAGGTAACTTCTAAAGGGAGATTGGTTGAGGAATAATTATTTGGGGGTTATTCTATTTTTAGGATTGGCCTCCAAGAATTATATACATTATTACTAATCTATTATGGATTGCATTTTGTTTCTTTTATTATTACAGATTTACAGCAGGCATTAAGTCCCAGTAAGAACTGGGCTACCATTTGTTAGGGACTAAATTATGTCCTCCAAATTTGTATGTTGATTTCCTGGCTCTGTAAGTCTCAGTGTGATTCTGTTTGGAGATTGGACATATAAGGAGGTAATTAAAATTAATTGAGGCCATAGAGGTGGGGCTCCAATCTATAAATTGGTGTCTTTATTAGATAAGAAAGAGGCATAAAGGGCTTATGCTTATAGAGTAAGTCATGTCAGTGAGAAGGCAGGTATACATGAGACAACAGAAGCCTCAGGAGGAACAAAGGCAGCTGCTGACACTTGGTCTTGACTTCCATCCTCCACAACCATGAGAAATAGATGTCATTTAAGCCAATTAATGTGTGGTATTTTGTTACAGGAGTGAGAGCAGACTGATGCACTATTGGTGATATCTGTTCTGTAGCTTTCAACAGGTGCACATTCAAATCCTGGCCTAATGTTTGCAAACTTAATAAATTGGACAAGGTGAAATTCTTTTGATGTCCCAGTTTCCTTTTTGGTACAGCAGAGATTATATATAGCTGAGAAATTATGTATTTAATGCTTGTATGTTATTTTAGTGTGACCCCTGGAAATGTTTGATTGCAGTTGAGTTTTGATCTTAGATGTCCATCCTAATTTGTTCTCAGTTTGCCCTATGAAGCTGATCTCTAAGACACCTGGTTATGGCTGAGGCAGGTGGTGTGGAGGAAGTATGCTAGCCTTGTGAACAGGCAGCTTGGGATCTTATCTCATATGTAGCTATTGGCTGTGCAAGGAAAAGAAAACTGGGGTGTAGTTCAGTGGCACAGGACTTGCCTAGCAAGTGTGAGGCCCTGAGTTCAATTTCCAGTATAAAAATAACAGTTTTGTTTTATTAAAAAGCATTTATTTTATCACAGTGGCTTTGTAATATAATTTCAAATCAGGAAATGTGATGCCTCCTGCCTTGTCTTGATTGGCCAAGATTGCCTTTGCTATTCTAGGTCGTTTGTGGTTCCAAATAAATTTTAGGATTGATTTCTCTATGTATAGGAGGTATGTTGGTGGCACTTTGATAGGTTTGCATTAAATCTGTACAGCAATTTTGGGAATATGGCCATCTTCACGATGTTGGTTCTTCCTATCCAGGAGCATGGAATATCTTTCCATTTTCTGAAACCCTCTATAATCTCTTTTCTTAGGGTGTTGTAATTTTCCGTGAAAAGATCTTTGACTTCCTTGGTTAAGTGAATCTCAAGGTATTTCATTTTCCGTGATGCTATTGTAAAAGGTATTGTTTCTATTGTTTCCCTTTCAATGTGCTTGTTATCTGTGTAGAGGAATGCTATTGACTTTTGAGTATTGATTTTGTATCCTGCTATGCTACTGAATTTCCCTATCAGTTCTAGTAGTTTCTTGGTGGATTTTTTGGGGTCTTCCAAGTAAAGTATCATGTCATCTGCAAACAGTGATAATTTAACTTCTTCTTTACCTATTCTTATTCCCTTTATTTCTCCCTCTTTTCTAATGGCTGTTGCTAAGGATTCCAAGACTATATTGAATAGGAGGGGTGATAGAGGACATCCTTGTCTTGTACCTTATTTAAGAGTTAAAGATTTCAGTTTTTCCCCATTTAGGATTATATGAGCTTTTGGGTTGTCATAGATGGCCTTTATATATGCTGCAGGATACTAATCAGCTTTTCTTCTGGATGGTTAACAACCTAAGTTCACAAATCAGAATTGGAGAAATAGAAAAGCCACAAGGCCAGCCAACATTTTGGCCCTAGCCTTTCAAGGTCAGCGAAGACTCAGGACATAGGAGAACCTGTACTGCAACATCATGAAACTCAGTTGAGCTCCTAATTTTCTGAACAAGAAGATTATGGAGCCACAGAGGAAAGAGATTGAAGTTCTATAGTGTGCCTGGGGAGAGTCACATGGAGAGAAAACTTTCTCTCAAGCTCTCACAGAGAGCAAACTGGTCAAGCATTGGCCGTGACTCATCCACATGGATGACACAGACAAAGGATCTACAGAATAATGTACAGGATTACAAGATAAACCCTGAGGAGACTTCACTGACCACATAAGAAATATAAAGTACATGTGTTGGTATATAAGTCTTTCTCTATCTAGGTCTTAACCATCCAGCAGAAAAGTATAAAAATGAAGTATACATCGCGGGGCTATAATATTAAGCTGAGCTGTAAATGGCTATGGTCAACAACTTCTTCAGATAACTCACTGTTGTTGTGGAATGCTGGACTGTGTTGGATTGTGTTGTCGAGTTCAAGCACCTAAGTTAGTTGAATGACAATGGAGTGCCCACCTTTGACAGGTGTAGACAAAGGAAGGGGTGTAGAAAGAAAAATCATGATATGTGTGTATAGACAGTACAGTTGGGATAGATAACGCTATGCTTCTACATAATCCTATGAGAGGCAAGATTTGCACAAATGGTGGTTGGACAGGACATTATGTTGGCTTCTAGTACTATGGTCATCCACTAGGAAAATAATTATTGAATTTTTGATATAATTCAGGTATAAAAAATAAGAGAAGTAAACAGCTACACTCTTAATTTACTGATAAGGGACATCTGCTATAATAATGTTTGTAAGTATAATATCATGTGTGCACCTTATACGATACCAAAACAGAATGAAAACAGTTTGTAATGTATTAATTTATTGAATCTGTCTTGTTAAGGTGTCTTAAAACTGTCTGATTGATATTTGTACTTCAATAAAATAAAACATAAATTAAAAAAATTAAAAAGCATTCATTCTCCTTTTTTCCCCTCTTCTTTCTACTCTTCCTTGTCCTTCTCTTCCTCTTCCTCTTCTTCCTCCTTCTCTTTCTCCTTCTTGTGTTCCTTCTCCTTCTCCTATTCTTCCTCCTTTACCTTTTTTCCTTTTTCCTCTTTCTGTTCTTCCTTCCACCTCCTAATAAAAAAACCAAAATGATACAGAATTTCAAGACAAGATGTTAGGAAAATAACAGTGTTTCTTATGTTGCATATTGTTGCCTTCAAAGTAGTTGCTGATTGTTATGGTTTGTGTCTAGTTGTCCTCCCCAAAGCCTCATGTAGCCATGGGGGGGGGGACTTGTAGAGATTGTGGTTAATTCGATTGTGGTTAATTCATGATCCAATGCTGAGATTATGTGTGTGAGCAGTACACCTGCTCTGGTTACAGTATAAGGAAGGGAGAGAAGCTTGCTCTTCGCCTCTTTCTGCCACTGCCACTGCCCCTCTATTGCTGCTACTGTGGTTGCCAGTCTTCCTCCCTTTTTGCTCTTGCTGTTTTCCACTACCATGAACAGCTGCCCTCTGTCATGTGCTACTCTGCCTTGGAGCTAGCCGTATATAGACTGAAACCTCTACAAACTGTGAGCTTTAGCTCACAGGTTTATTTATAAACCTTTCCTTCCTTAATTTTGGGAGTCTGATATTTTATCCCAGCAACAAGAGCAGCTGAGACACTCAGGTTACCAGATACAGGCATATAAGATTGATCAAATAGTATAAACATTAACCATTCTTGCAATGAACTAATAGAAATTAGTGGTACAATTATCTATATATCTATCTATCCATCCATCAATCTATCTTTCTTTTCTCCTTTTCTTATTCCAGTTATCCTTTCCTTTTGAGCAGTTTCTTTTCCTTTTACAATATCTGGGTACCTTTTGTATCTTATTTTCTCTTTTATAGTGGGCCTTTCTTGGTCCTTTTCACAGCACAGGAAGTTTATATTTGTAGTACAAAAGAACATTATTGGAATTCTAGCAAGTTAATTCCAATCTACCTCTTCAATGAAATCCATAGCAAGAATAAGGGCACCATAGCATATTTGTAGTTGTGGGGAGCCAAAGGGTCCTAAGTCCAGCTAGGATGATGGGTGATCAGAACAAAGGCCTCCACCCAGGGCAGAACCTGGGTTTTATTAATTCATGGAGAAGAGAGTGCCTTGAGGATGAATGACTGAGAGGGTGATAGGAAGCAGGTGAGTGCTGTGAGCTGGGCTAGATCAGGGGCCTGAAATGCAGAGAGGACATGCAGAAGGAGTAATCTGCATGACACAGCTGAGAGAATATCTAACATTTTGTGGTCAGTGTTTTAGATTTGATCTTTCAAGCCCCAAGAAGTCATAGCTTCTATCTCCAGGCTCCATCCCAGCCAAAAGCATGAAACATTTGGCTCTTCATCCAAGCTCATCCTTCTAACACATGGGAACAATGGGGCAGGTGCTTTCCTGGGGAAGCATGCGTGTCCTCTTCTAACACTACCATCAGTAGGTCTGCTGGACCTGTATGCATTGCTTAGCTAGTTCAAGGGATAAGAACATATCCTGGCCAGCTCTGTACATGTTAATGTGCAGAAATACAGTCAGGTTTAGCCAAAATGGAGACTGTTGTTCCTCCTTCAAGGAGAGTCATCTAGGGGAGTCTGGTGTCTTTTAGCATCTTACAATAGGGAAAAAATACAATTTTACATGTATGAGTCTGATTTATTCTACTTATGAGTATAGTCTCTGGTTGCATCCTTTTTTTAAAAACCTTGAGTTTATCTTTATTGCTGAGTAATACTCCATTGTATAAAAATACTACATCTTGTTTTGCTTGGGTTTTTGCCTTTTTAAAGACAGGATGTCATTATGCAGTTCAGGCTGGCTATGAGCTCATTTTGTAGCCCAGGTTGGTCTCAAATTTGCAATGATCCTCCTGCCTCAGCCTACAGAGTATTGGAATTACAAGTATGCCCCACCACACTAGGCTTAAAGTACCACATGTTTCATCTATTCCTTAGTTGGTGGGCATTTGGGTTGTTTCCAAGATTTAGTTATTATAAATTGTGTTGCTATAAATATGGGTATACATATATCACTGTGATATGATGTCTTCAGTTCTTCTAGGAAGGGGGATATCTGGGTGAAATGGGACTTCTTTTCTTTCTCTATATTTAGGACAGCGTCTACAGACTCTCACTCTCACTACGACTCACAGAGAGTCATAGTGATTTTCCTGTTTTCAGACTCCCAAGCTGGGATTCCAGGCACGTGCCATCACTCCCCATGCCCCAGGGGCAGGGCCATCACAGCACGTGGAGAACTCAAGCTGCTGTGCTCTTCTGAAGCAGGTGCTTTAGTTCGCTGAGCTATTAGGTCAGCCCTACAAATGGGACTCCTAGCCCTAGTTTTTTGAGGATTCTCCATACTGATTTCCAGTGGTTATACCAGTCTACTTTCCCACCAAAAGCGGAGAAGGATTCTTGTCCCCTGCAGCCTCACCAGCGTTTGTTATTGATTGACTTCTTGATGATAGCCATTCTTTCTGGGATGAGATGGAATCTCAGTGTTGTCATAATTTGCATTTTTCAAATGACCAGTAATACTTAACATTTTTTCATATATTTATTTTCCATTTGTATTTTTTTATTTGAGAAGTATATATTCATCTCAAATGGCCATTTTTAGATTATATTTTTGAATTTGGAAATATTTCTAAAAATTCTTTATATTCTAAATAAAAGTGCTTTGTGTAAAGGACAGTTGGCTAAATTTTTTCCCAGTTTGTGTGTTTTCTCTTCACTCTGTTGGTGATTTCTTGTGATGTACAAAAATGTTTTGATGAGATCCCAGTTGTTCTTTGAAGTATTTCCTGTGTGGTTTGATTTTTGTTCAAGAACTCTATGCTTACACCTGTCTTCAAGATTTCTACCTAGTTTCTCTTCCAGTTGTTTTATTGTTTTTGTTTTAACATTTAGATCTTTGATCCATTTTGATTTTAGTGTATGATGATAAATACGGGTCTAGTTTTAGTCTTTGGCGTGTGAAAAGCCAATTTTTCCATCACCATTTATTAAAGAAAAAGCTATCTTCTTCCAGTGAACATATTTGGCCAATGTATTTGGAGTTGTTTCTGCATCTTCTAATCTGTTTCTGTGATCCTCAGGTCTTTTTTTTTCCTCCCCTTTACAATGCTGAGTTTATGACAGTAGCTTTGTAGTATATTCTCAAGTCTGGGATTGTATTGTCTCTTGTTTTGCCTTTATTAAAAAGGGTTGCTTTTGCTATTCTAGGTCTTTTCTGATTCTGGATGAATTTTAGGAATGTTTTCTCTAGATCTGTGAGATATTCTAAAGTTGTTTTGAGCAGGAGTGCTTTGAATCTGTATAACAATTTTGAGAGTATGGCCACTTTCACAGTGTTAGTTCTTCCTAACCGTGAGCAAGGAGTATCTTTCCATTTTCTAAAATCTTCTTTGATCTTTTTCTGCAGAATACTATAATTTTCCTTGTAACTTTCACTTTTACTTCCTATGTGAGATTGATTCCTAAGTATTTCATTTTTGGGTGTTATTGCAAAAGGTGTGTTTTCCCTTATTTCTCTCTCAATGAGTTTGTTGTTTGTTTGCAGGAATGCTATTGATTTTTGAGTATTGACTTTGTATCCCATAACACTACTGAATTTGTTTAGTACATTTACAAGTCTTTTGGAGGGAGTTTTGGGGTCTTCCATGCAGAGTGTCATGCCATCTGTGAATAATAATAAGTTCACTTCTTCCTTTCCTATCTTTATTTCTTTTATTTCACTCTGTTGTCTAATTGTTCTGG
Organism: Ctenomys sociabilis; assembly: GCA_004027165.1. Classification (NCBI taxonomy): domain Eukaryota; kingdom Metazoa; phylum Chordata; class Mammalia; order Rodentia; family Ctenomyidae; genus Ctenomys; species Ctenomys sociabilis. Next base: position 10,879 of record PVKA01050835.1, read on the forward strand.
GTAATGTTTTTTCTTTTACTTAAAAGCAGAACATGTTTATTGGGGGTAAAAAGCTTCTGTCCAAAAAAGGGACAGAAGAGGGATCCAAGCAGGTTGTCCCTAGGATGACTAATGTTTTTAGAACTATTTTGAATCAGAGTGGTGACAGTAGATATTCTTGTCTTGTTCCTGGTTTTAGAGAGAAGACTTCCAGTTTTTGTCTATTTAGTATGATGTTGCCTATTGATTTGTCATAGATGGTTTTTATCAGATTGAGTTAAAGTCCATCTATTCTGATTTTCTATAGGATTTTTATAATGAATGAGTGTTAGACTTTATCAAAAGCTTTTACTGCATCTTTTGAGTTTATCTTGTGACTTTTGTCATGGCTCTGCTGATGTGTGGTACATCACATTTATTGAGTTGAACAATCCTTGTATTCTTGGGATGAATCACACTTGATTATGGTGTATAATCCTTTTTATTTTTTTAATGTATCTAGTACAGGGTCTCACCACACAGATCGGACTCATAGTGATCCATCTGTTTTCAGCCTCCCAAGCATTGTACCACTACACCCAATCTCAGTCACTGTCTCAGTGCACCCCAGGGGTGGAGCCGGCCCTGCACTTTGGGGATAAAATTCCTGTCACTGAGTGCTTTAGTCTGCTGAGCTATCTGGCTGGTCCTGGATTTGTTTCTTGATCCACTCTGCTAGTCTATTTCTTTTGATTGGTGAACGCAGCCGATTTTAGTTAATGGTTATAACTGATATGTATAACATGACTAACTTTTGTCATGTTATTTTTGTGTTATTAGCTTTCTAAGACTTTTTCCTTCTGTGTATTTGCTTGCCCAGCTTTGGGCTTTCCTTCTGTTGTTGTTCTTGGAGTTGTGGTCATTTTTATCTCTTTCTAGCATATCTTTCAGTATACTTTGTAGGGTTAGTTTGTTAGCCATGAATTTTTTCAATTGTTCTTTGTCATGGAAGTATCTTATTTCTCCACTGATTTCAAAAGATAGTTTTGCAGGGTACATCAATCTGTGTTGGAAATTGTTTTTTATTCAGGGTCTGAAATACTTTACTCCAAGCTTTTCTTTTCTTGATAATTTTTCTTGAGAAGTCTGCTGTGATTCTTATGGGCTTTCCCTGGTAGGTGATCTGTTTCTTTTCTCAAACAACTTTTACTTGTGCTGAATTTCTGGGATATTTATTATTATATGTCTGCGTGTAGATTTATTTTGGTTATGGCTGAGTGGAGTTACATGTTTCTCACTTTTCTGTATGTCAGATTCTTTCCCCACTTTGGGAAATTCTGCCATTTTTTCTGGAAAATGTTTGTATGTCATTTGTGTTGATTCCTGCTTCTTCATTGACACCTATTGGTCGTATATGTTTTGCATCATCTTGCAGCTGTTGCATTGTTATTTTGTGGTTCCTTGTTGTTTTTAAGAGATATTTCATTTCATCATCACTAGCTGCAGTACTGTGTTCATGGTCTGCAAATCTATCTTTAGTATTGTTCAAGTGGTTTTACCAGCTTCTAATGAATTTTTAAATTTCCTGTCTCTTCAAAAGTTTCATGTATTCTAATTGTTTCCTATATTGTTAATTCAAGGTTTTCATCATTTTCCAGTGTTCTTTTTTTTTTTTTGTTGTT
>PVKA01050836.1:0-12517 GCA_004027165.1 Ctenomys sociabilis
ATTGAATCTTTGATATAATTCAGCTATATAAAAACCTGTAAATATAATATCATGTATGCACCTTGTACAATACCAAAACGTTATGAAAACAGTTTGCAATGTATTATTTCATCGACTCTGTATGGTTATGGTGTTTTGAAACTGTCTGATTGACATTTGTATTTCAATAAAATAAAAATAAATGGAAAAAAAAAGAATATTGGAATTTATTCCAGATGGGAAGTGACAAAAAGGATTTGGGCAGGAACACAACATGATGTGACATGTTTTAATACAATCATTCAGGTCGTGGGGAAAAATTTAATATGGGGATGAGGACAGAAAAGGATGAATACAGGAAAAACAGCTTTAAGGTGTCTGTTAGGTAGCTTGGCCAAAGGAGGTGGTGGGTTGCTCAACAAGGATAGTGTTACAACTGCTGAGAAGTCAGATGTGGGATCTGTCTATGTTATGTAGCTACCTGCATGTATATGTACATATGCACATGAATGAAATGCATATCCATCCACATATGTATATGAATATACACATTTGACTTCTGGTACATGAGTCTCAGGGTAATGTAACTTGCTTTATGTCAGATATGCAGAAAATCTCTAATCAAGGACCAGTGCTAAGCCTAGACTGATATCCTTCAAATGAAGAACTAACTGGGGAGTGGGGTTCTTTTGAAACAAACTGGGGTTCAAAGATGAGCTTGACTGATAAAGATGTTTTTGGAATATATTTCATAATTAGACTGTAATTGGGTTGGAAGGCAATGAGGAGAAAGCATTTATGGGTGAAGTTAGCCATTTGGTTTTGCATACACTGGGTTTTGGAGCCTTGTAAGTAGCCTTGATGCAAAGGGCAGTAGTGAGAGATGGAGACAACTTCAGGTGACAGGCCAGGCTCCTGAAATTCAAGGGAGAAGTTATTAAGCTTGCAGGTAGGGCTCAGATATGTGGGATTAAACAATATACTGACCATGTGAAGCTGCATAGGATAAATGAGGCCTAAAGCCTGTGACTTTTTAAAATTTAGACTTTGGAATATAGAAAAATTCAACAAAGAAAACAAGGGAGAGAAAAAGAACAATGAAATAAAAATAAAATAAGTGTCAAGAGAAGGGAAATGCATCCAATAGAGCATGGTCAGCTTTTCTAAATATTGTTGAGGAGTCAAGAAGGATGCAGACTGAAAATTGACCATTGAGTTTGCCAACATAAGGGCCATCGGTGATCCTGGTGGAAGTTCAGGGGAGTAGAAACCTGGGATGTAATTGCACAGCAGTTTATGTGAGTGATTTTGTGGACAGGAAGAGTGGGGCCTTGGAGAAAGTTAACAGAGACATGGGTTTACAAATTGTTTCATAAAAGAGCCAAGAAATGATAGAGTGTGGGATGGCTTGAGGTTTCTAAAGAAAAACATTACAGCATGTTTGATTGCTGACTACGATGACCTGAGTGAGTGGGAAAAATCCATGATTCAATAGAGACAAGAGAAACTTGCACAAGCAGAGTACTCTAGCGAGAGGAAAGGCAGGGAGCCAGAGGACAAGTGGAAACACTGCCGGAAGAGAAACCTGCATGATTCATCCACCACAACAGGAAGGAAGGTCCGCTACGAGTGCCAAACACAGGCCAGGTGGAGGTTGGTGGGCATTCTCTCTGTTCTTCTATTGTCTTTTAATTTTAATTTTAATGTTTATTAGTGCACATTGTCAGTACATACTGATGACATTTTCTGCGGGTAGTTGGCATGACACACAGCACATCTTTATTTTTCATCCCTGGCAATGCGGAAGGTCTGTTTGAGGTTTGCTATCATGAGCACAAACTGATGCTCAGCATCACCATTGCTATGGGTGATGTTTCTTCTAGAGAAATCCAGCTGTGCAGGTACAGTTTAAGACTGGAAATGAATTGGATTTGATCAGGATTGGTGGTTCTTCAAGGTTCAGAAGAAGAAAGAAGGTACGGAAAAGGGAATGGTGGTAAATGCAAGAGTTTAGACTAGGGATCTGTGGGATCTGAGTTAGGTAGAGAGGAGCTTGAGGAATCACGGTGATGGGAAGAGGGCTGCAGAAGGTGATTATTATTGGTAGACATCAATGGATTTGAGTTCCTAGTTGGGCCAAATTGCTGAGGTACTAGAAAGAATGATCTGGGAATGTAGGAAAACATGGTCAGAGAGTAAAACAGATTGAGGATTTAGAGGTATTATACCTACAGCTAATAATAAGATATGGAAGGGGAGGTTTTTTAAAAGACCATATTTGGACAGCAGCCCTGAAAATTTGACTTGAAATCTCAGAGAAGTTGGGCTCAATCATTGATATTTTAAAATATATTTCAATATAATTCTGACATGCATCCAAAGAACTAATGGGGTAGGGATTATTTTTTCATTGACATGGAGCAAAACCTGGGCATTTAAGATTTTAAGAGTATTTTCTATGTGATTCTATTTTTTAAATTTAATTTTATTTTATTGAAGAACAGCGGATGAGACAGTTTCAAATCAAATTAGTAGGACAGACTCAACAATTAATGCGTTGCATATTGTTTTGGTAGTGTTTTTTTGTCTTACAAAGTATATGATATTCTATTTACAAACACTATTAGAACAGATGCCTTTAATTAATAAATTAAGAGAATGTAACTGTATACCTATATTTTTAAAGCTGAATTGTAATACAGTTTCAATAATTAATACTTTTCACATTCTTATCTTCCTAGTGGTTATCCATAGTACAAGGAGATGACAGGAAATCCTGTCCAAACACTATTAGTGCAAATCTTTCTTCTCATAGAATTACGCAAAAATACAGCATATTTATCTTACCTTAACTGTTTATACAAACACAGAATGATTCTTCCTTTGTATCCCCTTTTTTTGTTTAGTCCTGTCAAAGATGGGTATTACTAGTCCATAGGTCATGCTTAAGTATATGTAAGAAAACAGAAATTATCCCATGTGTATCATCCAACCACAGTGCAATGAGACTGGAAATAAACGACAAAAGAAACCAGAAAAATCCGCTAGATGCACGGACATTAAACAACACCCTACTTAGCAATCAATGGGTCATAGATGAAATTAAACAAGAAATTCAACAATATCTACAATTCAATGAAAATTAAATCACAACTTATCAGAATTTATGGGTTATGGTGTAAGCAGTTCTCAGAGGGAAAATCATAGCTATGAACTCACACATTAGGAAAACACAACGGGAAGAGATAAACACCCATGTTGCACCTCCGACATCTAGAAAAGGAAGAACAAACCAAACCCAGAGCCCAAAATGGGAAGAAATCATAAAGATTAGAGCAGAAATTACTTCAATTGAGATGAAGAAAACAGTTCAAAGAATCAACCAATCAAAAAGCTGGTTCTTTGAAAGGCTAAACAAAATCGATAAGCCCCTAGCTAACCTCATCAAAAAGATGAAAAGAAAAAAATTCAAATACAAGCAATAAGAAATGAAAAGGGTGAAATCACCACAGACCCAGTGAAAATTCAGAAGATTAGCAATAGCTACTTCGAGAATCCTTATGCTCACAGAATAGAAGACACAGAAGAAATGGACAGATTTCTTGAAATGTACAAATTACCAAAACTAAAACAAGCAGATATAACAACACTAAATAACCCAATAACACCCAATGCAATATGAAATGTAATAAAAAGCCTGCCAACAAAAAAAAGTCCAGGCCCTGATGGATTCACAGCTGAATTCTACAAGAAATTTATAGCAGATATAATCTCTACACTCTTCCATGTGATTCTTACTGAAGCATAGTTTGAAAATCACATGCTAGGATGGGTGGCCCATAGTTTTCTCACTACCTCTAGAGTTTCTAATTTACTAGGATAGGAATCCAAGCTTTGTAATGGGAAACACACTTTAAGAACCAAGGAACTAGATTAAAATGTACTTCAGAATAGGAAGAAAAAATGAGCAATGCATACTTCTCAGGAGCATTTAGCAAAGCTGACATTTCTCTCCTTGAAACATATCCTTATTTTGTCATCAAATTTCAAGCTGCATGCACATCAACTTAGACTTGTTAAATTCTGGATTTTGAATCAGGAAGGAGAGGGTAGACTCTGACATCCTGTATTGATAATATGGTCTTATGGTGCTGAGAGGTTAATGGAATAAGTGAAGTACGTGATAACTTGCAATGAAAGAGACACTTGATATTTATTCAGCCCTTGCTCCTATGTCAAGTACTATAGTACTTTCTGCTAACAAATTAAATATTACTTGAAAGGATCTTATTATATACAGTCTAGGCTTCATGAAGTGTCCCTCCATTGATTATAAAATAACATTTTGGTATCATAGGGACAGCCCAAAGTGAGCTGGTGCTACATTCTAAAGCCTTGTGTGAGTAGAATTTACATAAGCAGAAAAAACTGGATACTTAATCTACTTGCCTGTTAGGTGAACTGGAGCAGCTGCCCTCATGGCTTGTGTTATTTCAAGTAGTATATTTTGTTTTAAAAGGCTGTGTAAATTTTACCTACTAATCTATCATTGCCTGTCCTAATAGAAAAAGAATTCCTTTAACATTTTTATGGAAAACTGGTGTGCAAAGAGGATCTATTTTCCTCTTCTATTTTTTATTGTTTACTCTTTGAATATATATAACGAGTGTTCAAAGAGTATGCAGGGAGAGAGGGAGAGAAGGAATGAAGAGGTGAAGTGGGGAGAAGAAAAAGAGAGGGAAGACAACAACCCAATTTGTGGACTCTACAGTGTTATGAATGGTTCGACAGGGGCTTGCACCCGTAACTCAGCTCAAATCTGCTCGTTCCTTGTCTGCTCAGTGGCCAGCGTCTGGAGTGTTGTGTAATCCCTAAGACCTCAATTTATTAATCTGAATGGAGAAATACAAGTAATATCCACCTAATAGAATTTTGGGGAATTTTAAGTTTAGTACGTGCATTCAATACATAACATTGTTCCTGAAATGTTGAAAAGCTGTACCTAATAAATCAATAAATAAACAAAAGATTAAAAGAAAGATGTATTCATATAATTCAAATCTGTAGAGGAACACAACAAAAGACACAGAAACAAGCCATCTGATTTTTAGCAAATGAATCAAAAATATATAGCAGACCAAAGATACTTTCTTCAACAAGTAAGGCTGGGAAAACTGGATACAGTATCCACATGCAGATTTAAATTAGATCCTCTTCTCTTGCCAGTATTAAAGTCATAATATCATGGGTCATAGACCTAGATATATCATAGGAAACCTTGAAACTGCTGAAAGAAAACATAGGAAACACACTTAAAGCCATATAACGGAGCCAAAAATTTCTGACTGGGACACAAAACCATGGGATATGAAAGAATCAACCAATTGGACTGTATCATGCTATAAATCCTTCTGCATAGCAAGGGACAGTATTAGCAGAATTTGCAGGCAAACTTTAGGACAAATGAAAATCTTTGCTGACTTCTTAGAGTAGAGGCTTAATATTGAGAATATATGAAAGCTTGAAATCAACCCTGAAAACATAGCGCATTAAATAAATGGCCAAGGCAATGAAACAGAATTCTCAAAAGAAAAACTATACATTGACAATAAATATATGTAAAAGATGTTCAACATTTTTATCCATGAAGGAAATCTTAATCCACGTTACACTAAGATTCCATTCCCCACTGGTCAGGATAGCTGTCTTCAAGGATATAAGATACAATGAATGGTGTGAAGGTTGAAAGGACAAAGAGACTCTCCTGTATTATGGGTTGAAATATGAACTAGTACAATCACTATGGAAATCAGAATGGAGATTCCTCAAACACAAAAATAGGTGCAGAACTTGATCTATCTATATCACTCTTTCATATGTGCTTGATAGACTCAAAAACATTATACTACAGCAATACCCACCACATCCACATTTATAATGGCACAATTAACCAGCCTAGCTGCTCCTCAAGAGATGAATACACCAAGAGCACGTAGTGCTTACTCAGTAGAGTACTACTCAGCTATAAAGGAGAATGAAATTATGCCATTTGCAGAAAATTGGATGGAACCAGAGACCATGATATTAAGATAAATAAGCCACTCTCTGAAAATCACATGGGGGAAAACTGCATGGTTTCTCTTACACAAGAGTTTTAAGAATAAAGAAAGAAAACTAAATTTTAGAACAAAGGAGAGAGGACAAAAAAATAGTTTGATAGAGTTGGAGGAGCATTAGGAGAAGGGGAAGAACAAAAAAGAAAGTAGCCAAGTCTCACGACATTTGTTGCAGGTGGCAAGCGCTAGCCAGTGCTTGATCCAGGCAGGCATTTTTCACTCCTCTGTGGCATCTGTAGCTTGGCATCTCCAGGTTCAGCAACAGGACACATTAGAGGACTACATCAACTGAGCTGTTGCTGCTATTACTTCTGAAGGAAGAATGGCTGTGGGTTCACTTAAAGGTCTTGACCAGACCCTTATTTTGACTTTGGATGAAAGCCATGAATGAGTATTCAGCTCTTCACAAGGAGTTAAATGAGTGGTCCTAGGATTATAAGTTTCAGTCATTGGAGAAATTGATCGAGAGACAGATTCTGCACTTTATCTGGGGAATATTCAAGCAGAACCTCTAAACTCTGTAGTACAGTGAGGAAAAATGGTGTTCACTAGACATATGTAAATCTTGTATGGAAACTGTTTTGAGGATGATTTTCTGAATTTTTATGAACATGTGAATTGTGGACTTTGACTCCACACTGATTTATGGTGTTATGTAAATCAAAATCTTTCTATGTTTTTATTGAAAAAACCGTCTAAATTATGTGATCACTTCATTTTTTTTCTACTGAATGATATTAAAATAATAATTTAAAAAACTTAGAAAATAAGTACTTTCTGATATTTTGATATTTATGGAAAGTAATTGAAAATTCGAGGCACATAAATTATGCATATAAATAAGTAGTGCAAGATGTATATATTTCTTTCCAAGATTTTGAAGAAAATCACCAGAAAGTAAATTTTCTGATTAAACAAATCACTAGAATTTATCCCCCTGCACTGGTAGTCCTTGTAGTGCCAGTACTTTTGAAAGCTGCTCTCTAACATTTATAGATGTGAGTAAAAATGTGTTTACTTGATTAAAGATGGATTACCAACAAATTTTTAAGAAATAGAATTAAAAGCCAGGACTTGAACATTAAAAATGACAAAGAGAGTTAGGACTAGTAGAGAAAATGGCAAAACCTTTGGGTGTCCAATGATGACCATTAGGTATGAAAGGAATATGAGCATGTTAATACTAAATATTAACATTGTATTATCTGAAATACTAATTTTGTATAATCCTAAAAGCCATTGTAGATGGTAACTTTTAAGAATTTGGAATTAGTAATATCAGAGATTTTGTTGGGCTGGGTATATAACTCAGTTCTATAGTACCTGATTGGCAAGTCTCAAGGTCCTGAGTTCAATTCCTGGTGTCAAAAAAAAGAAGTTTTTGTTGCTTTTTCAATGTGAGTAAATAAGCCTTAACTATATCAGAGCAGTGCATGCTTTGCCAATCACTCTTCATGATTGTCTGTTTCTGTAAACCTGACTACAGAAATAAACTTGATGAAGAATTTATAGAAACAAGAGTATAAGTAGTATTTAGATACTTAGATAATCCAGGTTAGTCTACAAAAATTTGTGATAAAGAAAATTAAAAAAATAGTTGCATCTTTGTGCTTCTAAGAACATTTAATTGTTTTAATGTGAAAGTATTTAAGATAGAGGATGGCAAACTTTTGATAAAGATCCAATATAAGTATTTGTAGGCCTTGTCATCTGTCACAGGTACTTACTTGCACTGCTGTGACAAAAGCAGCATTAGGTAGCTGGATATGGTGGTGCACACCTGTAATCCCAACACTCAGGAGGCTAAGACAGAAGGATCATTTCCAGTTTAAAACCAGCCTATGCTGCAAAATGAGCTCAAGATCAGCCTTAAGTGCATAGTGAAAACCTATCTCACACCAAAAGAAAAAAAAAATGAAAGAGGGTGAGATACAAATATATGAGTGGTCACAGGCAATACCTGAATATTCACAGCTGTTTTTCACTGAAATTTTATGCACAAACAGGCAGCAGGCTGGATTTGTCCTGGAGGCCACGGTTGCTGAGTCACGGCCTACAGTGCTAGTTTAGTAAGAAGAGAAGATGCTCACCTTATATAAATTCTGAAAAGAGCCTCTGGAATGGATCCTTTCAGTTAGGCGTTTCACAGACATTTTAAAAAAATATTTAAGACTCTAAAGACATAATTTTGGCCGCTAAAACCCTTGTTGGAATTTCCTCCTCTTGCAAGGAGAGAAATGTTCTAGGTTTTTCATAGGTGGTGCACCACGACCATCTTAAGACAACTCGGCTAATGTTCATAGCCGTCTGGTAGGGTTAGTTCAGCTAGTCTGTACTGGCTATTTATTCATAAACATTTGGCTTTGTAGTATAAGGTTCTATAATTAATTTAATAACGAAATAAAAATAATGTGAAGTGGAAAATAAATGAGTTTAGGGACTTGCAAATTTAGAAAATTAGATTGTGGAATTTTGTCAGGGAACTTATAGGTCAATACGTGCTAGATACTCTGTGAAGATCTGTATATACTAAGGAACAAAACTGACCCTTTCTTATCCTTGGTGAAGCGTGCTTCTGTTCACACAGTCCAGTCATCCTGAATGAAGGGTTTACTGTCCAATGGTCATGGGTTAATCATCAGATTAGTTCAATATTCTAGGATAAAGTTCATAGGACCTGGATTCATTTGAAGCAAATAAAAATAATCTTAAGTGGATATAATTCATATACTTCATTTATACCCATCATATTTTTTCTCCTTTAAGATTTCTAACTTTATATAGATTGTATAACTTTTTTAGTCTGCTGAGCTATCTCATTGGTCCCAGATTGTGTAACTTCTTTAAAAATCAATTTTATCGAGAAACAAACAGCAATGAGACAGTTTCAAAACTATTTAGTAGGACAGTTTCAATAATTAATACATTGCATATCGTTGTCTTCATAGTGGTTATTCATTGTGTACAAGATGCAGACATGATATCCTGTCCAAACACTACTGGTACAAATCTTCTCATTAAGAGAAAGTAGCTATATATCTATCCTATTTTAAATACAAAGATACAAAATGGTTCTTCATTTGTATCCCTTTTTTTGTTTAGTTTTGTCAGAGATGGGTATTTCATTGCCATTTAAATATTGTAGGTGTGTGAATTCAGCAAAATATTCCAATATAGTCCAGTAGTTCATAATAGTAGTATTATTTATAAGACTGGCAATATCAGAAATTGTTGACTTGAGCCTTTTTTACAAATCTTGGAAACAACCAAAATGCCCGCCATCTGAGGAATGGATAAAAAAGATGTGATATTTTTATACAATGGAGTATTACTCAGCTGTAAAGAATGATAAACTTGAAGAAAGTGGATGCCACTTGAATATATACTCATAAGTGAAATAAACCAGACCCACATGTTAAAATACTGTATAGTCTATCTAATGCAAGAACTTAAAAAAAGAAATAAAAATAGAAAGGTATAATGTAATTAAAAGGAAAGCAAGAAATTCAGTTTTAAAACCTAGTGTTTATATTAAATTATTTGTACTGTTAAAAAAAGAGAGGAAGTAATGGAGATAAAAATCAAAATACAATATACAGTTGTTCCAAATTAACATAAAGAGTCTAACGGCTGGCCAGATAGCTCAGTGGTTTAATGTGCCTGCTTAGACAGAGTGCAGGGACTGGGAATTTGATCCCCAGTGTGACATGCTAGACCTGCCCCCAGGGTGCGCTGAGATTGTGATTGAGACTAGGCGTGGTGGCAGATGCCTGCAATCCCAGTGCTTGAAAGGCTAAAAACAGAAGGGTCACTTAAGCCCAACCTATATAGTGAGACCCTGCAGACCCCGTACTACATACATAAAAAATTTATTATTTTGTCATACTAATGTGCACCAATAAGTATTGAATAATGCATTCAATGCTAGATGTTAATGTTAGTATTACTACAGGCAATAGTAAATGGAGTCAGATTAAGGTCCTTCTCCATCTTAGTTACTTTTCTCTTGTTGGGACAAAGTATCTGACACCCAAAACTAAGAAAGGAAAACTTTATTTAGCTCCTAGGTAGTGGAGCCTTCAGTCCAAATTGGACTGGCTCCAAGCCAGAGTGACTTATGGCCGAGGGCAGCCATCCGTGGCTATAGGAAACAGCAAAGAGCCAAGGGAGGGGCAGCAGCTGCGGCAGCTGGCGATCTTCTCCCTTCCTCCTATGGTGATCAGGCTATCTGCCCAGTGGGGGTGGGTGTAGCACTCACACCCACAAGCCTGGCATTGCGTCACTGGATCATAACCTAATCACAAACTCTAGCAGCTGCCCCATAACTGCATGGGGTTGGGGGGGAAAACTAGACAGAGACTATGACATACCCTAGGAGTGTTTTTCTCTGAACCTTAATGTTAGTTACACTTCTAAGACTTCAGTTTTCTTTCCTGAAAAAGAAAAAGAGCAAAGAACTGAACTTTCTTCACTTCATAGAGCCTTATAATAAACTAGAATTTCTGACTCGACAGGTGTAGAGTGAGGATTGAGGTTTAATAGCTCAGAGAAGTTCTTTCTTCCTCCTATTGATGCTGAGCACAGGGCCAAAATTCTGAGTAATGATGTTAAAGAATTAGTGAGAGGCTGCATTTGAAAAATATGGAGTTAAAATTCTTTGTGGTTTATGATACTTGAGATGATTTTGTGAACTTGACCAGCTTCAAGCCACCCATGGAATTGATAGAGCACATGACTGGGTGTATCTGGTTGGCTTATGGAGGTGTGAATTTCTGTGCTTACCTGGCCTCTTGCCCTTTCTTTTCTGGCATACTTGTTTCTGGTCATCATGAACTAAGCACCTTTGCAGTGCTGCTTTCTTCTACAATGAAATTTCAGCTTTAGAGCCAATTTCCATGAACTACATCCCCTCAGACTGTAAGCTAATTTAAACCTCTCTTCCTTTAAATTGTGCCTGGCGGTACTATGCCCTACAAACAGGAAGACTGACTAATACATGCCTATAGTGAGACTTGGAAGTGACAGCTCATTTCAACACTTGCAAAACACATAACAAAACAACAACAACAACAACAAAAAAAAAACAAGCATGAAGATCTCAGAGAAGACAAGCAACTGACCCAGGTTATTTCCAAGCTAGAGCTCCCCCCATGAGTTGGATGCCACTATTTATTCTTGCTTACTCTACTGCTACTTTGAGATCTCTCTGCCTGTGGCAAGAAGTTCTGAGTAACTTAGAGAAGCTTAGTGTTTGATTAGATTTCCCCAACCAGAGCATATAAATAGGTTAAAAATAAAAAAATAGCAGCTAGCATTTGTTGGGTCTTGACCATGTTCCAGGAGCACAGGAATAAAGCAGGCACTCTTGAGTGACATGAGTACTTCCCATTCAGTACTATTATTGCTTTCTATTTCTTTCATGGACAGTGAATCCTGCTTGTCAGCTAGACTGGTGTGAGAACCATTTTGAGGATCAGCAAAGCATACTTCTGGATGTTTGGGTCAGTCATAGACGTTCTACCTCGGGGACTATTTCAGATCCTTAGCCCTATTCCTGGTGTTCGCCAGTGCTTTGTTTTCAGTCAATGATATGAGCAGCTTTGCTTCACCATGGCGTTTCTGCCTCTAAGCAAGGAACTGGAGCCTCAGAAGCCATGAGCCACAGTAAATCTCTCCTCCCTTACTTTGCATCTGTAATATATTTTGGTACAGCAATGGAAAGGGTGACCAGTACTGCTCTCCAATAACTTCCACAAATCCTTAGAGATAGCTCAGATACTGATGGCTTATCAGGCTCTCCCAGTCTGTCATGTGGCCCCTGGCAGCACGTTGGCTGCTAGAGTTCTCTTCCCGGGGTCTGCTGGCAGGCACTGCCCACCACAGCTGCTCCGGGGTCCCCAGAGCTTCTCTTTTCCAGTGTAACGTTAGCTGGGCATTGCACAAACACAGATGTGGCCATGGTTCTGGAGCCACAGGAACTGAGTGCTGTGTGGTCTCTGGAAGCCTCAGCATGCAAAAGCCTCCAGTATTTCAGGCAGGTAGTAGAGGCCCACAGAGGTGCTGCCCAGGTTAAACAACTCCTGCTGGCTCACAGTCATAGTGCATGGAGCTGTGGCTGCCCAGCTTTCTCTTCCAGACAGATCTTGAGATTTTTTATCCAGGTGCAGATGATGGGGAAAATGATAGAGAGGCTTCCTCTTCCCACTTTCTGACATTCTTAATGGTTAGCTTGCTGACCTTTTCAGCAGATGAGCTGTGTATTGGCTACCAGCTGGATTTCTCATGTTTAGCATCATTTTCATGATTTAGAATTCCTTGAAGTATCTGGCACGAAGAAGAAAGTCAGATTTTGGGTGATTTCATGGTTGTCTTTGTCTGATATATATATATATATATATATATATATATATATATATATATAT
>PVKA01050837.1:0-12517 GCA_004027165.1 Ctenomys sociabilis
TATGTGCGTATGTATATATATATATCTTATGCTAATTGTTGGTGTGTGTTTTGTACTACAATTTTAGTATGTTCCTTTGAATAATTTGCTTGTGTTGATTTTCCTATCTTTTATCTCAATGAACCTAGAAAAGAAACCCAAAATCATGGTATAAACAATAAAACAATCCAAATATTCACATATAGATAATGTTCTAAATGCAATCGCTATATCTCTACTAATGATAGAAAAGAATTCCACAGTAAGTATATACTAGATACCTAAACATCAATACAGCTGCAAGGTTTCATTATTATCAGTAAATGGAGTCACATATAGGAAAATTAAATAAAAGATTTCAAAAGGATTTAGTGGATGCAAAAGACCAAGAAGCAAAATAAATGATCATATCAGGAAATACAAGAATATTTATCAAATTAGATAAAGGTAACAGCAAAATCAAATGACAAGTAGAAAAGAAAAAAGAGGTGAAAAAGAAATAATATGGAGGTATTAGTAAGAAACAAATGAAGAAAATTTTAAAACAAATAAAAAGAGGAAACAGAGAAGAGTAAAACACAAGACAAAAGGAACATTCTCAAACCTCAGCAAATCAGTGAAGGAGAAAGAAAAAAAGGCCACTAGAAAACCTGCCCCAGGATATCTCTAGGATGTGAATATGCAACTTCCTCCCAGGACCCACAACTTTGAAGTCTAGCAATGTTTAGTATTCTCCCTTTAGTCTTACAGGATGTGGTTTCTTGGGCATGCCAGCCCCATTCCTGTGGCCCCTGTGTTCATCCAGGCTATGCCAGTCTCATCAGAAACACATCCTCTCTCACACCCATATAGGTATGAAAGGCATTCAGGACCCCAGCTCCCTTCTGGACACAAGCAATAGTAAAAATATATGAGCACCCAGAGCTAAAAAGTTAAATTTAGATCAACAAATACCCGAGCCTGATCTCTGGCCACAGGGGTAGCATCCTGTGCTGTCCAAGCTGGAGCTCAAACCCTCAGGGGTTCTTCTTCCAGACTCCTTCCTCCTGTCTGCAGCTGTCTCCCATAACTGCCTCTCACCCAGTCAGTGGGGAAGGGTAACAATTAAAAACATGAAGTAATGCAGCAGCTGATCTGAATTCTTGATTCACATTCTCAATCCTTTGGTGGAGTGATGATCAACAGCCACATTCTCTCCACGGACACAGATAGAGGGGGCTGCACTCACTGGATCCCTCTCCTGGTGTTACCTGTGGAAGGGCTCTCTAATCAGAGGAAAATCCTTCAGTGTCCCTATAGAACAAAAGTCTGCTGTGCCAATCCACTGAGTCTTTTTCCTGGAATCCCCTTGAAGCCAGCAGTGCTCAACTTGCCTCTGTGGAATCAGGTGACAGAGAAAAATCTGGACAGTTTCATTCCCTTCTCCAAGTTGGTGTCTATCTCTTCTACTTTACAATAGCTTTCAATGTTCCTAACAGTTCTTTTCTGATTGTCCAGAATCTACTGCTTTTTTTTTTTCCTTTTTCAAGTTTTTTTTTCCAGTTGTTTGTTCCAAGTATTTTCTAGTATTACCATTGATCAATTTTTTACCCAAACTCTAAGTTTATTACAAAAACACCTCTGATTTGATAGGATGTGACAGCACCCTATAATAATCACTGATTGAATTCTTTTCTACCATTACTAGAGAATAGCTATCATATGTAGCACCTATATGCCAATATTTGGGTTGTATTAATGTTTCTACTATAATTATTGATTTTTTTCTATGCTAAGGGAATTATTAATATTATTAATTAATATTATTAATTTTGGTGGTACATTCTTATTTTTGTGGAAATGAATTTCGTTGAGTCTGAATGGATGCTGCTAACAGTTCGGCCACTTTTACTATTCCATTTTATACTAATTTTTAAGGTACATCATCTTGCCAAAAACTCTGAAAATTCCAAAGTTTATCTGTTCATGTATCTGTGCACATGTATATATCCATATATATCCATATATATATATATATATATATATATATATATATATATGTTTAAAACTATTCCTTCCTTCCTTACCTGGCTAATTTTTCTGATCTACTTTCTCTTTGTGGTAGGATAATTTTTACTTTCATTCATTTCTCAAATATCCGTTGAGTTCCCTATGCACTTATGGTTAAAAAAGAACAATAGAGATAGAGCTCTACAAGGTGGTTTTACATGAAGATGGGTAGGTAAGTAAGCACATGCTATAGGGGGTAGCTGTAAATACCAAAAGTATAAGGTTTTGCTCCTAGTGACATTAGCAGCTGTAATTTTCCTAAGTTCACACTCCATCTTTAACAGGTTCTTGGGAGGAGGATTTTACATTGTTATTCCTGGTTCCAAAATAGTTTCCCTGTGTATATCTTTAATTAGCAGCTTACATTTTTAACATTATCCATGCCGTTTTACTTCCTTCATTTTGACTTAGAATCTGAATGTCTTCTAGCTAACATAACATTTTCTATAGATAATATCCTCATACTTTGTGTGCAGAGAAATCAATGCAAATGGAAAATATTTTATCTGGAAAAAACTAAAGGAATAACAAGATAAAATGACTACACTAGGAAGATTTGAGAGACATTAATTTCTGTGAAAGAGTCTCTTAAAGTTGAGCAAGTAAACAGAAACTAATCTCCAGTAAACTAACTTCACAACTGAGTGATTGAGTTAAGAAGCTGTGTGTTTTTAATATGTTTTGGAGATAAAGATAAAACTCATTTGGCTACTTGTAATTCAGGCTCTATTTCATCAGCTCAGTATAGGCCTCCAGGTTTCCTTTTTCCGTTGACCTCTCACTAGAGCCAGATGATTCCTGAAAGTTGTCTGACATCGGAGCTTTGTGCATGCTCACTAGGACACAGGCAGCACAACACATCCCTCCTTTGTTTCAAACAGTTCTGAAATTTTCTGAAAATCTATTGATCAATTGTTGATAACAAGTTCTATAGAATACCTGTGATTTGATGTGGTGTCACAGCCCATGTCAAAATCAATCGCTGTCGCATCTAATTTACTGCTTTATTGAAAACTTGGACACACTGAAGTTGTGTTTGAGACTGTTACAAGTAATCTTCCCAGAATGGAAATGTAAAATGAAAGCCGTTCTAAGTCTGAGAGAAAAAGTTTCAGCAGTGTGTAAAGTAAAAATAGCATTTGATGAGCAGATAAGAAGCGTATGTGAGCCCCACTATTATCAGCACCACAACTGTTCCCTTTGTAGCAGCTCTGAAGCACATGCACTGCACAGGAAGCCAAAGCAATCATAAGCATTTTTAGAATAAGGCTCTTCATGCTTTTATAGTACTCATTGTGTCAGCACTTTAATTATGAAATCTATTTTGTATGACTGTATGGGGAAGCTAAAAATCCTCCAGAAATATTTTTAAAGTCTTGAGTTCAGGATAAAATAATTTAACAATAGTTTTAAAATTCTGATCCAAGCTTTCCATGCAGCAAATGTCAATCTGTATGTGAGAAAGCAAGGTCCTTGAAGAAGCAGATACCCAAAAGATATAAAGAGGAGTAATTCAGAAGTATGTAAGATTCACAGGTAACTTATATTGAAAGTTATTATGAAAATGAAATATTTTGCTTTAAATTTTTAAAGTAATAGTTTACATCCTAGTTTTATTTACTCACAGTTACTAAAATTATGATTAGTTGAACAACATTGAATGCGATATAAAATATTAATTGCATAAGACTTCAAGTCATCAGAAATACTCCTCTCTATGATGGGATATGCTTTAAGTTTTTCTCATTCTATATGCTCCAGTTGAATGAAGGCATAGTACAACTGTATCAAAAGAAGCACATTTAGTGTTTAACAAATAATTTATTAGTCAATGATCCACATTCATAGTATTCATAGTGTCAATTTGTTATACTCAATCATTTTATTTTTATTCCAGTTTTAAAGCACATTTTCTTTCACATATGAATAATACTATATTTGTGTAAAAATTTATTCTATATCAATATAGAAACCTAAATAAATTTCACGTATTTATGCTAGGTAATTTGTTTCTTGTATCCTAATAGGAAAACAAATCCAAGTTTACAAAGCAATCATCTACTGTATCTCTATATGGAAGTTGAGAAGAGGAAACATTCAGACCCGTCTTTTAAAAATTTTAGCACAAATATTCTGATATTTGCCAACACTATTAAGTCACCATACTAAGTCTCTTGCCTGCCTGTGAAATCAGAAATACTACATAGAGCTGCTGACATTATTACCTACAGGGCCATATTTGGATATCATGCATAGGTAGGTTTTATCATTGATACCAATGGTAAAATTCTATAATGATTGATAAGTTTTTATTCTCTACTAAACTTAATACCACATAAACTTAAGGTAAAAGTCAATTATTAAAATATTAAGTGGACGTTTGATGGCAATTTTTAAAAGAATAGTTAAGGCATATCTCATTTAAAAGAAACAATAGCATAAGTATTATAAAAAATGAGTGGTGTAGTAAAAGTAGAGATTAAATATAGGACCCATAGTTTATGGGATTATTTTACAATAGTCACCCAAAGAGTCAAACATAAAAGAATGTAGTAGATCGGCACACACCTTAGTGGACCAAAGAATCATTCTGAAGACCTAAATCCCATAAATGTCCTGCTTGAGACTACCTGGATGCCCACAGCCCATGGCAGTGTCCTGTATAAGTCCACCTGGAGTCCTAGAGTCCATGATATTGTCTCACATAAGCCTGTGTCCAGGATCTACACTGGAAAGGCCTCAAGGTCAATGGTAGAAGCTAGAAAATCTGTGCCAGTAGAATGAAGGATGTGTGGCCTTAGGCTGAAGGATCTGCACTACAGCCAGGAAGCAACACTCAGAATAAGGACTAGAGCTTCCCCAAAAAGAACTACAGCCATCTTCAGTAACAGTGAGGAACCATGGTCCTCTGAAAGTAACAGATTTTCATATCAGAAAAGCCAGGTCAGTGAGCTTCTACAGAAGCCTACAGATGGTACACCATACCATCTTTTCCTTTGGTTCTCTTTGTATACTGTTGGAAGTAATCCTCAAGCGCCCAGGCCTTCTAAACCTAGCACTATGCTGATTCATTTCAGTTGGATGTTACAAGTCCCATTAGTTAATCCATTGCATTGGGTTATTAAAACTTATGACTATCTCGGAAAAGGTTACTGTATATGGTAGGTACAAATTTTCTATGGCAGGACAATGGTCGGTAAGCAATAACAGTCTTCTGGTTATACCTTATATTTTGATGTACTTGATGTCCAGGTAAAATTATAATAATTAAGCTCACTGCTTCCACTATAATGCTAATATCACTGATTTCTTCCAGGTGGTCAGCAACTGAGGTTTGGGTACCAAAGCTAGAAAGGTAACTCAGCTAAGTGGCCAGCCAATATTTTGGTTCCAGTCTTCCAAGGGCAACAACAACCAGTAAATAAAGGAAACTTTTGCAACTCTGGTGAGCTACACAACCTCCTGCATTGTATGGTTGATGAGCTCTAGGGGATGGGAACACAGTGAACAGTGTAGCAAAGCAGTGTTGCTACAGAGAAAATTCTGATTCCATGATATTGTCTCACATAAGCCTGTATCCAGGATCTACACTGGAAAGGCCTCAACGTCAATGGTAGAAGCTAGAAAATCTGTGCCAGTAGAATGAAGGATGTGTGGCCTTAGGCTGAAGGATCTGTACTACAGCCAGGAAGCAACATTCAGAATAAGGACTAGAGCTTCCCCAAAAAGAACTACAGCCATCTTCAGTAACAGTGAGGAACCATGGTCCTCTGAAAGTAACAGATTTTCATATCAGGAAAGCCAGGTCAGTGAGCTTTCATAGCAAATAATCTATGATTTCATAGAAAATAATCAATCAAGCAAAGGCTATGGCTCATTCTGATGGCTGATGCTGACGGAAGAATTGCGAAACTATACATGAATTCAAAGTAAATCTTAGGCAACTTAACTAGTCTTATTGGATAGCAATACAGCTAATAACATGAGATGAGGCTATGCTTGTAGAATAGCTTGGCATAAGTCATCACCAAGGTTGCCATTCCAGAATGTGTGAGATAGAGAACATATCTGCTTGGTGAAGTTAGCTGCTGTATGGCCAGTGTTGATTTCTAGATTGGACTGGTTATATGAACATGTTTACATCTTTTATCTCTGTTCTTGGACTGCTACAAGGGGTATGAAACCTAATCCTCTAGACCTAGTCAACCTCAAGTCAAAATGTTTCAACTGCTACAATTACATATCAGCAAAATGGGGACCACAGATAGTAAAATAAGTCTATGGAATGTCTGAGGCCATGCTTGTCCTGGCCTGTGAGCCAGATTAGAGTGCAGAAACTCCCTGGAAACCTAACATTTCTCACCACTGTCCTCCTCAACATAGAGACTCTCAATTGAAAAAGATCACCATTGTCTGCTAAGTCATCCAATAAGCCACTCACTAATGTTCTCAATAAATAAATACAGGGCTCCAACTGCCTTTCATTCCACATGAATGGTCATCCCAGTTGCCTGTTGTATCCCCACTTGTCTCTTGCTCTTTCTTTTTTCCATATGCTATTATGATTTGTGGATATTGGAGACTCCCTGAAGGCATCCCCAGCAGAAAAGGGCCGGGAAGTAAGAAGAAAGGGATATGGAAAAAGATGAAATTACACCTTTTCAAAAGAACAAGAGAGCAACAATTGGAAGAAGCCAGGAAGAAGGAGAAAGAAAAAAGAAGAAGAAAAATAAAAAGACTTATGTACATGCACACTGCCCATGATAATTATTAGAATTATTATTATATGATGTAAAGCTATAATAATGTAAATATTTTAAAAAACAAGTATAATATATAGATGTTTGAGTCTGAAGACTGGGACAAATGTCCATTTTGGAGTTCTAAATTTGTAAATTGATGAAATAGTGATGATATTTAGAGACATTCGACTAATAAAGTCCCTGAAGAGATCAATATATAAATAAAGTCTATAATATCTTAACTGTTAAAGGACAGGATGAAAAGAAAAAACTGAAAGAGATGTGCAAAGGTAGAATGGAGAAATAGAGTGAAATCTAAGTAAGTATATTATCCAGGGACCAAAGTAAGAAAGAAATTAAGTATGAGTGAATAAGTAACTTTTACACTAGCCAGATACTATCAGCTACTGATTTTAGAGATATAAATATGTTAAGGGCAACTTCAACTTCATGAAATAGGTTGGGAGACCTTGTGAATGAGAGAAAAGATAACAAGAGGAATTGGAGATCAGCAGTACAGGCAGTGTCTCTCATCATAAAGGGTTTTTTTTTGTTTAAGAAGGCAATCAGCAATCTAGTTGCATACTTACAGGACAATCATCAAAGAAATATTTTTGACAATCAAAAGGAAATGAGATTTAATACAGAAAGAGTGATTGATTTAGAAAAGTGTGCAACTTATGGCACAAAGAAGCAGGAAGAGGAGAGAAGTGCCTAGTAATCACACCAGAGGGTACATCTGTAGGATATTTCTTCTGGTTTACTCAGTTTCTGTATGAAGTAAGGGACAGGAATGTATCTTAAGATGAGGACAGAGTAAGAGATTTGAGGAGAAAATACAAAATATAGAACGACTGTTTAAATAAATAAATGACACACTGACTGGGGCAGGGTAGGATGGCATGGCACAGAAAGCATTAAAAACCATTGTAACACCTGTTCCATCTTATGTATAAGATGTTTGATTTTTCAGACAGATAGTGAGGTTAAGCTCAACTGCCTACGTTGTAGGGTAATAATATCATTATCCTTCTCTTCTGGATGGTTAATAACTTAAGTTTGCAGACAAAAAATTAGAGAAAAAGAAGGGCAGTGAGGACAGCCAACATTTTCGCCCTAGGTTTTCAATGTCAGTGAGGACACAGGACATAAGAGAACCTGTACTGTAACATCCTGTAACTCATTGATGTCCCAAATTCTCTGATCAAGATTAGGGGGCCACAGAAGAAAGTGATACATGATGTAGAGAGTGCCTAAGGAGAGTCACATGGAGATTAAACATTCTCTCAGGCTTTCACAGAGAACAAATTGGTCAAGCAATGGTCATGACTCATCCCATGGCTAACACTGACAAAGGATCTACAAACTGTGGTACCGGGTTTCAGGATAAATCCTGAGGGGACTTGACTGACTTTATCATATACAAAAGTTACATTTCTTGTTCTGTAGGTCTTGCTTTATCTTGGCCTTAAGCATCTGGCAGAAAAGAATGCAAGGAGGTATAAAAAGTAAAGCCACATTAATATGCTGAGCTGTAAAAGACTCAAATCAACAACTTCTGACATTTCCAGTCCTACAGATAACACACTACTCTTATGAACTACTGAACTATATTGGATTATTTTGCTGAATTCATCATGTACAATATTTAAGTGGCAAAAGAATACCCATCTCTGACAAAACTAAACAAAAACAGTGGGGATAAATGATGGACCATTTTCTAACTGTTTATACAAAATAGGATATATACATATCTATTTTATCTTAATTCACTGAGAAGAAAGATTTGTACTAGTAGTGTTTGAGGACAGGATATCATGTCTGCATCTTGTACTACAAATAACTACTACAAAGACAACAATTACTGAAACTGTCCTAATTGGTTTTGAAACTGTCTCATTGCTATTTGTTTCTAGATAAAAATAATGAAACAAAGTAAAAAAAGAGCAGATATTACTCCTGATGCTATAGAAATATGAAGGATCATATTATTGTACTATGCACAATTATATAAGAACAAATCAGATAACCTTTTCAAAGAAGAAATTATGAATTCCAAAAATGTATAATCTACCAATTCTAAATCAAGAACAAATAGAAACTTTGAATACATCCATAACTACTGTAAAGATTAAATAGGAAATTAAAGAACTCTCCAAAAAAATCACAAGAAAAAAGTGAAGAAACCTTAGCAACACATAGCTTTAGTAGTAAATTTCACCGAATCCCCTTTTTTCTGTAGTACCATGAATTGAACCTTGCATTTGCCAGGCAGGCACTTATAACCACTGACCTACATTCCCAGCCCTTCACCAAGTTTTTAAAGATAAATTAATCATGATTCCTCTCAAACTATTTCAAGAAATGGAATAGAATTAAATTTATTTTATACAGCCAGTTACACAAACCTATTACAAAGGCAAAACTCTCAACCCCTATTATGGATGAATAAGAGATGCAAACTTTACTAATGAGACACCAGTAAAATGAAATTTTCCAAAAAAGCATGGGTCTATAACTGAATTTTGTACCTTGTGTATAAGAATGATTCAGCATACTGAAATAACTATAATACAAAATATCAGTAAAATAATAATTAAAATTATATTTGATCTCAATATATACAATGCACCAATTGGCAAAATTGAATACTTTAACTTGATTAAAAAAATATACTCAGAAAACTAAGAATAGAAAAAAGTACATCAACATATTGAAGGTCATAACTGATTTCATAACAACCAATTTCATAACTTCATAATCTGTGGTGAAAAGCTAAAAACAAAGAGCAGAAATAAGGCAGACATACCCAACACACCCTATCTATTAAGCATAGTACTGGAAACACTAGCCATGGAAGTATTTTGAAAATGAATATGAAAATGAAAATTATGCTTTGCAAATAACATGGTGTTGTATGTAGAAAACTTTATAGATACCTTTATAAGGATAAAGGACTGGTGAGATAGCTAGCTGACTAAGCACCAGCTTAGGCAAGCAAGCTGGCCACCTAGACTAGTGTGGTGGTGCACACCTGTAATCACAGTGATGGGGAGGCTGAAAAGAGGAGGATAACTAGATTCCAAGCTGTGTAGTGAGACCTTATGTCAAATACCTTAAAAATAATAACATAAAACTAGAAGAAGAATAAGTTAATTCACTTAAACTTCAGTTTACAAAATTAGTAGGCAATAATTGATTATGTTTCTGTAAATCAAGAAATACCTAAAAACAATTTAGGAAAACAATTCCATTTCTCATAATATCACAAACTAAAATACTTTAGATGAAAGTAGAAGATGAAAGATTTTATCTTAAAAGTTACAAAAATCTAATGAAATAAATTTACGAAGGCATGAATAGAAAGATAATTTATGTTTCTGGATTTAAAGATTTGCTATTTTTGAAATTTTGTACTAGCCAAAGTCATTTACAGATTCAAGTCCATAATTATCCACATCCCAAGAAAAAGATCCAAACTTCATGAAGAACCGTGGAATACTAAAGATAACTCAAGGGAATCTTAAAACAGAGAAAAGTAAGGAACAAACCTAGAGGCTTTCCAGTTTTTGCCTGAGAAATGGCTTACATAGCTATAATAATACAATCAGTCAAGTACTAGAAATGTTGGAACAAGAGTATGTAGACAGTGAAATGAAATACCCGCAAATATGTATATGGGTCAATTCATTTTCAACATAATGTCTAGTATAAAAAATGTGGAAATAAAACTATCTTCAAAGTAATTAGGCTAACTAATGCTCACTTTGTGAGAGACTAATCTCAGTAAAAGCTCTGAAGCTATATTCATGGGGACTTCTCCTCATTTCTTTTGGCTCCAACTCATAACATATAACAAATGGAGCACAACCTGGGACATAGAAGATGACCAGGAGTGAATGGGACTGTACACTGGTCCGCCAGATCCTCATTTGAGCTAGCAACCAGGCCCAGTGTGTGTGTGTGTGTGTGTGTGTGTGTGTTTGTGTGTGTGTATAACTTCCCCCATAAGACAGGACTAGTGTGGCACCCTGTGGCAGAACTCCCTGCAGAGAGGCCAGAGGCAAGACCCACCCAGCTGATCCAGGAGCAGTACATCTTGCCAGAGTAGCACAGTGCATTCACTCTCAAGGGTTTCAGCAGGAAAAAGTAGAACACAGCTTCTACATCCAAACTACACTCATCTGGACAAGTTTGAATGTGGTAGATCCAGGCCTGATGCAAAGATAATAACTGCAACAAAGCTCTGTACCGAAGGTCAAAAGACAGTGCTATACAAAATGACAAAGAGAAGAAACAATATACATTATCCGGCCATGAGCCCACTCAGAACAAATGCAGGACACAATAACATAGAAGAAATTTGGAAATCACAAACAAGAAATCTGAAATAATAGTGTCTGAAGTAAAGAAACAACTGGAGAAATGTATAGCGGAGATCAGATCATAAATAATTTCTGAATTGAAAAAAGAAATGATAACCATAATGAAAGAAGTACTAAGCGCTTCTAAAGAAGACATTGATTAAAAAAAAGAGGAGAGAGAGACAGCGCAGCTGACTCCCCCATCTCCTCCATCCCGCCCGCGCCTGCCTTGTCCCTGAGACCAGCCAGAGACAGCACTGCCGACGCCGCCATCTCCTCCATCCCGCCCACACCCGCCCAGCCAGAGACCAGCCTGAGACAGTGGCTGACTCCAGCGGCCTCCTGGTTCCCGTGCCAAGCTCGCCCAGCGAGAGCGAATTTACAGGACTCACCAGGCATCCCAGATCAGTGAGAGTGTGGTGAGTCTGAGGGAGAGCCTTTGGCTTCTTCCCACACGCGCTTCGCGGATCCCTGTCCCCAACCCCTCCAAGCCAGTGACTGGCCTGAAACCTCAGGACTCACTCACCAACACATCCCCGGATCCCCTGACCTAAAGCCCACTGATTGAGTGGGAATTTCCCCGATTCTCTGGGCATCAAAGGTCAGTGAGTGTAGAACCTCAGGCCCTTCATGCCTGAGATACATTTCCCAGGGATTAAGCTGCCCGTCACCTCCAGTGGCCCGGTGACAGCTCCAGGCACACTGTGCCAGAGAAACACTTCCAGGTGATTACTGGTCCCAACCCACAGCCCCAGACCCAGTGCAGGTCGGCCTGGAGTGACAACTCCTACCCTGCCATACCGGAGGGACATTTCTCAGCAATCCATGGTCCCACGCTACGGACTGAAACCCAGCACAGCCTGGCCTATGAGTGAGGGCTCCAGGCCCACTGCACCAGACGGACCTTTCCCAGCCTTCTTGGGTTACAGCCTTGTAGACCCGGACCCAGCACAAGCTGGCCGGCTCAGTACAGCCTACTCAGTGAATAAGATCATCCACTATCCATTTGTGAGCCCAGAAAACCCACAAAAGCCCAGGCCCACCCACCTGGGGAACGCCCTGCCTGACACAGGAGGGCTGGCCCCAGTAACCAACATAGCGGAACCAAAGGAGCTGCAGCAAAAAAGGAACTGAACACAACAGCTAGATCCAGGATAGGCATACCTGGAAAATCTCAAACTTATTAGACTGGCACCCGAATCTCATAACAAGCTAAGGTTATAGCTGCACCAAAGCTCTACACCAAAGGTCAAAGATCAGTGCTATACAAAATGACAAAGAGAAGGGGAAAAATGCAATCCTAGACCTCGAGTCCATCAGGAAAGGCAGAGGACACTAGCTCAGCTGCAACGAATGAAGTAACAGATACAGCAGCAAAGGAAC
>PVKA01050838.1:0-12516 GCA_004027165.1 Ctenomys sociabilis
TGTTTTGAAACTATCTCATTGCTATTTCTTTCTCAATGAAATTATTTTAAACAATGAAAAAATATAAAATCAAGCTTTTTTAAGATAATATTTATACAGTGCTTGCATAAAAACAAATTAAAGTATCTTTATTTTCTTTCCTAATTCCTTCTCCTGAACAAATCATATTTCTATAAATTTTATATCTCTGCTTATTTCTCTTAATCTGTTATAAGTGTAATTACCCATTTCAAAGTTTCACCACTTTCATTAATTTGTTTGAAATTCCTCATTTTAATCCTAGATAATTTATTCCACTTACTTCAAGAAGTATAATAGTAGTGGGGGACTTGTCTAGCTACCGAACTTCATTTGTTTCCTCTACTGAAAAAAGAACCCTATAAGGACATGTTTTAATAGTCACAGTAGATCAAATGGCTTAATAGTGGTTCTAATCTGTGGTCGAGCATGCTGGTTGATAGCCAAATGCCAGTAGTGGGTAATACACCTGTCTCTTTTTTTTCCATGTAATTTTATCAACTAAACCTTCATTATGAATCACAGTGAAATTAATCTTTGCTCAAAAA
Organism: Ctenomys sociabilis; assembly: GCA_004027165.1. Taxonomy (NCBI): domain Eukaryota; kingdom Metazoa; phylum Chordata; class Mammalia; order Rodentia; family Ctenomyidae; genus Ctenomys; species Ctenomys sociabilis. Next base: position 567 of record PVKA01050838.1, read on the forward strand.
TGGGGTCTTAATATTTATGAACAACTGGCAGCTTTTAATACGTTGGCAGGTCATGCAAGGATTATACTTCAAAGGAGTTTTCATTAATGAATATTTTATCTTCATTTGCAACTCATGCAAACAGAACAAAGGAATGAATGTTCTGCATCTAGTATTATGCACAATGCCATACTTCATAAAAGCTTGGACTGAAATCACAGGTGTCTTCCTACATTTTGTCAGAGTTATACCTCTTAGTCATTCTATTCTATATTTCTAGACCTCTGCCAAACTTGAAAACCTGCAGTCTAGAAACAGCTCTTGCATTTTCTTCTTCTGTGATAATGAAAGAAGCACATACCTCTATGGATCCCCCTTTTCCTATGTGAGAAATATAGAAAATAATACCTTGGCTTATGCCTTCACAAGATTATTAGAAGTTATCCCTTTAGTAGTGAAGGGCAGTGCTCAGTTCAGCAGCATATATAATAGAGGAGGGCAAAAGATCTCAAATGGAAAGAGTTTTCCATACAGGAGGTGCAGATATTAGATGAGAGCCAGCCAGCTGATCTTATACCAGTTCAATCCACAGAAAACCAAATAAACTGCTTAAGCCCTATGCTTACATTTCAAAATATATTTTCTTGTGTCATAGTCAAATTGTAGGAATAAAATGAAATAAACATGCTTATAAGACACAATCATTGGGGATACAAAGCTTGTACGGAGCTACATAAATACCTTACCATAACGACTTATGTGGATAAAAAGTTGTCTGTCCCTTTCTCACCTTATGTTTTGGTCAGTAAAGCTCTTTGGTGTTAGAAGTGCTGCTTCAATCTAGTAACAGCTCAATGCTTATGGTTCAGAGCACAGATATAGGCAACAGAAACTGTTAACTGCATAATGATTCAGTATTTTCCTTTATCTAGATGGAATACTAATTTTAAAATCATCCTTTGCTGGGCTGGAGAGGTGGCATAGTAGAATAAGCACTTCCCTGGCAAGCACAAGGGTCTGAGTTCAATCCCCAGTTCCTCAAAAAAAAAAAAAAAAAAAAAAAAAAAAGAAAAGAAAAAAGAAAGAAAGAATTCCTTTGCTATGACCAATGTTTTAAATGCTGACACCAGAATAAAATAGTTAGCTTTTAATTTTTTTCCACATTGCACAGTATGTTTCTGTGGAAACTAAACTAGGCTGTGGTGGGGTATGGGGTAGAAGCAACATTGGGCAGGAGCAGCCTCAGATAGTGGTTAAATCTTAATTGGCAATCCAGAGCACAGTTCCAGAGCTGAGAGGAAGAGTTTAGAATTCCACCTGGACCAAAACCAGGACTACCCAAAAAGAATGTGTCCCCACCAAGAGAGCTGAAGCATTCCCATAAAGAGCTGATGGTTAGAGACCCTTACCTTGTTGTACTCCTTGCAGTTGAACAGCAATTTCTTTCCCATAGAGAGATACAGGCACATTTCTGTGCTGCTGTCTCAAAGGTGTGTAAGGTCAGATGAAAGCAATAAGGCATAAAAACATCTTCCAGGAAAGAGAGGTAATGAGTGTCAGGTAAATGAATTTGGATACTTATGTAGCACTAACACTTTCCTTGAAATTAGTGGGCATGTACTTAGATGAAAACCAGTAAATGTAAACCTGTGCTTTTCTCAAATAATGTTCACTGATTGCAGTGGGTGAGTAGGTTTAGCAGGGATTTAGCAGAGTAGAAATTTTGACATTCAGGTACAGCAGAGGGCAATGTCTGTGAATTAAGGCAATCTGACTTCCATCCTGTATTGGGACAAAGTGCCTGACTTACACAACTTAAAGGAGAAAATTAATTTGCTTCCTGGCTTGAGTCCACAGTTAGCTGGGTCCAAGACAAAGGCATCATGGAAGAAGAGCATGTTGGAGCAAATATGTTTGTTTCATGGTGAACAGCAAGCAGAGACAAGGCAAAGAGTGACAGTGAGACATACACCATCCAAAGGCACACCCTGAGTGCTCCACCACCTCCTACTGGACCACTCCTCCTAATTATACCTTCAGCTCTGAAGAGCAGTGAATTAATCCACTGAAAAGTACACACCTATCAAATGTGAAAGAATTTCTTAATCCTGTCAAGTTGATAATTAAGATTGACTGACAAACACACCACGTTTCCCATACTGAGTAGAGAGACTGGGAAATTGGTTCACAGTCCAAATCTTTCCTGAGAGGTATTAGAAATAAAAGTTTTGTAGGCACATAATCAGATGCACTCAGTATGAAGACAAAGTAGGTGCAACAGTAAAGGGATAAACCTTAAGTTAAACATCTTTCCTATGTAGTCCTAAACACAGCTCATTTCCAGGCCTCCCCACAACATGGCTTCCAGGAACATGATCGCACAGATGGGGGGCATTCTAACAGCATGGGAGTGCAAAAAATTTCACCCCAGCTAGATCCCTCAGTTCTAGCAAAGTGCCTAAAACTTCTGTACAGTACAGTGTCCAAACTTTGGAAGACAACAGTAGGTATCACAACAAATACTGTGTAATTCATATGACTTTGTTAAGTGAAAGTCTGCCTTACTTGTATTTTTTTTATTTTAGTTCTAATTTGTACTCTCTTTAAAAAATAAAAAAATATTAAAAAATAACTTCTCTACATAACATGTTTTTATTGAATTAATCTGTGTTCAATGTAATATCATTTTTATTCTACAAATATTCAGTCTACTGTTGTAAGTGCTAAGAATGTAGCATATTATTATGTTACCATTTGTACCAAATATTTTATCATAGTTATGTATTTTTATCTCATTTTCCAAAGGAAAATAACACTATTTGTTCAATATACATTGTTTTTTTACCTATAAATAAAGCCCAATCAATTTTTTTTCTATTAAACTAAATTGTAGGTTATATTTGGAAAAGCAAATCTCAAAGTTTTTAAATTATTCTGAAGATTTTTAGTACTTTTATTTAGGCCAAACTTTGTATGCTGAGTCCATAAACAATTCCTATTTCTAGCTCCAACCATTACTAATATTCACTTTGATTCTTAACATTCATTCAGCAGTCATTTAATCAGTTATTCTCTCATGGTGTGGTATTCTCAGTTATGTGTGTCCTACTGAGCTACAGAAACAGGAGCTGAGGCAGAAGGTAAACCTGTTGGTTTACCACTTTTAGGACAGCCTGAATATTAGAAAGGAAAAAGGATTTGACCTGGGGATATGTAAAGTGTGTGGGTTATATTGTGAGTAGATAAGAAGAAAATGAAATATGGAGGACAATGGTAGAACCAAGAAGGGACAGGCTATTCAGAGGATCAGGCAGTGGTGACCAGAGCCTAAGCCATAAATTGCCTGAGTAAGATCAAACATCAGCACAGCAGGTGATGCCATTACTCTGGACTCTTGAAAATAGGAGGCATCTCCGACTGCTGGATCAAAAGGAAAAAAAGTTACCATAGTGGGAATACTGCACAGTGCTGGGATCTTCATATGGCATGCTTGACTTTCATTTGCATTTCTGGAGAAATGATATTTATTGTATGGCTTCTGTTCATTGAAATTCTTAGTATGGGTTGCTCCAAGCAGAAGCTCACCTGCTTCTGCAAACTAAATTGTATCCTGTCCCCTCTAAAAAAGGTTTCATATACTGAAACTTCAGTGTGTCTACATATGGAAATTGAATATTTATGGCAGGAATTAAAACTAGATAAAATCCTAGAGATAAGGCCCTTGTCAGCAGATAAGATATCCTTATGTAGGGAGAAGGGATATCTCAGAGTGACCCATCCCCTTAATTCACAGTGAAGAATTAGTGAGAGAGAGAAGTTGATGATCTATGAGCCAGAGACTTCACCACACCAGAAACTTAATCTGCCAATGACAGAATCTGAGATTTCAGGCCCCTAGAACTGTGAGAAAATAAGCTTTTGTTGTTAAGATCCCCAATTGATGTCATAACACTCTGACCACAGCAATACAGATAGTAAGTGTTCTATGGTCTCACTGCTTCCTGAACTCATACTGAAACTTAATCCTCAAAGTTATATGTATTAATATCTGAAGTTGGGACCTTTGGGAGGTGATTAAGATTAAATGATGCCATGAGGGCTGGGTTCCTAGAATGACTCAGTGCCTTTATAGGAAGAGCAAGAGAGAAACAAAAAGTTTGTTCTCTCTTACTGTGTGCCCCCCTTCCCCATGTTTTTATATGGCAAGAAGGTTCACATTGAATGTCATCACAATGCTCATTGACTTCCCAGCCTCAAGAACTATGAGCCAAATAAATATCTATTCTTTATAAATGATCCACTCTGTGGTATTTTCCTATAGCAAGAGAAGATGAATTAAAATTCAGCATCTTTCAGATGGATGTTAATGCCAATGTACAGCCAGACACAGAGAGAAAGGAAATCATCCTTCTGCAGTTCCAACTAGTTATATGCAAGGGAGGTTCACTGATTTGCCAGGGACCACCCATTCTGTATCCTGAAGGTCCAAGCTGCCTTTTAGAACCATGTTAAACTCACATATCACCATGGATTTCCACCTTTAAGACCATGGATATTCAGCAAATGCTATAGTCTGGCTCTTGATTGTCTCTCAGAGGTACATGTGTTCAGGCCTGATTCCCAGGGCACCACCCTGGGGAAGTGGTACAGCCTTTTAGAGTCACGTGGGACAGGCCCTCTCAGGAGATGGTGGACTCTGCTCCCCATTTTACTTCCTAGAGACAAGGTGAGTGCCTTGCTCTGTCATATACTACCAACTTGGTGTACTGTCTTGCACAGGTCCAAAACATTGAGCACCAATGATCAATGACTGGAAACTCTGAGTCTACAAGACAAACTAAGTGTTTGCTCTGGAGAAGTTGTTAGAATGGTAGGAAGCTAAACTGACACAACAAATTCCAGGAGCCTTCCACATCCTTCCAAGGTATATGCCAATCTTATGCCCCAGATCCATTTGCATCCACACATTGTAAACTGCAGCCACCCCACTTCTTGAATATGGTGTGCTCGTGTGTGTTTCACTGACTTTGAGGCAGTGCCCTCACTAGAATATCGTCCCCCACATAGAGCTCCTGCTCTCCAAGTACCTCCACAACTGCTTCTTTCCCTCGCAGAGTTAGCTCAAATGTCACTCACTTTCTGTTGATCTCTCATACCTCACATGGAACTAATTGCTCCCTCAATTTTTGTCCCAACACGTAGTTTCCTTTTATAATATTGTACATGTCACATTAAATTGCCATTGCTTTTTAGAGTGTCCACCCCCAAAAAATAAATGATCCAGCTATTCAAACCAAGGAACATGTCTTACTCATCCAAGAGAGAACAATATCAGCTCAATAAAAGCTGCTGACTGAATGTTGAACAAATTTACATAAATGCTTAAGAGAATCAGTATTAAAGAGCAATGAAGACCTTTAGGAGTTACTAAATGAATAATTTTGCAGTACACCCACATGATTCCATTCTCTAGCTAAACTGTGCAGTTATTATTAAGAGCATTAAACTTGCAAGAAAGTACTTTTTTATGAAAAGTTCATGATTCTTGTCAATGATTAAGAGAAATGGGGCTAAAGAAGAAGTAGTGATAAGTGTCTGAATTTGAAAGAAGCAAAGTATGTCCATATCTTTCTCATTTGTAAAGTAAAAAATTTAGAAGACATTTGAGGACCTACTCAATCCCAAAATCTTTGTTCAATTCACTTTAAAAGCAGGACACCACCTCTATCTACAGTCCTAGCTTCATAATCTGTTGATTACAAGATGCTGAAGAAATTAACTTATCATTATCACCAGAGTCATAGCTATGTGGAAGAGACCTAGTTGAAAGTGTGTTTTTATAAAAGCCCAAGTGTATCATCACTTCATTATGCCATCGCCTTCCCTGGCTTCCTCCTTTGTTCCAACAAGCCACAGGATGTAATAACTGCAGTTACCTGGGGGCATTGTCTGCATGTTTAGATATCAGCAAGCCTGACAGGCCATGGCTTCTCAAGGCATTGGAGCCAATGCAAACTAGGCACTATACACATAACCAAAGCACAGACTTGCAAAAAATGAGCTGAGGGCTGAGGAGATAGCTCAGAAGTCTGATGATCTACCTGGTAAGTGAAAGGACCGGAGTTCAATCCCCAGTACTTCATGCCATACTGGCCATGATGACACACACCTTTAATCCCAACACTGGGGAGGCTGAGACAGGAGGATCACTGTGAATCTGAGTGGTGTAGTGGATCCCTGTACCAAACAAATGAATAAATAAATATTTTTTTAAAAAGATGAGCTAAATAATGTGCCTTTCAGCCAGTAATCAAATCTTACTCAGTTGACCCAGTTCAGCCAAATCTACTTTAGGTCCTCAACTACAATGTCAAATGGGGTTACTAATGCCAAAGTACTTCATATTAATGGCGTAGATCCAAGTCAAGTACATTTTCATGTCAGAACTATCATCTATGTTGCTTCTAAAAACAGAATCTTAGGGACAGTCAAAAAAACCAATAGATTAAAGCACCTGCAAGCAGGCACAAGGGACAGGGTTCGATCCCCTAGCCTGCTTTGCCAGCTCCACCCCGGGACCCTGAGACAACAATTGAGAATGGGCATGGTGGTGCATGCCTATAATCCCAGCTCTTGGGAAGTTGTAAACAGGAGGATCACTAGGAGTCCCATCTGGTAGTGAGACCCTGAACACCATGTAGAGCCTTCCCTAAAATATAGAAAAAAGAAAAAAAGACAAAAAAGAACAGAATCACAGAAGTGTAGGATGAGAGTAACATCCAGATCACATACATTTTGCAAATGAGAAAACTGGAGTTTAAAGAGGCTGCTTTACCACTGTCAAGTGTTCTTCCTAGTATGTGGGCATAATCATACTATGAATTGTGGGTATTTCTGTAGATAAATTCAACACATCATAAATTTAAGAGTCAAACCTGTTAATATAAAGAAATCATATAAGCAATATTTTCCCTATCCCCTGGACACACTTCTAAACTTGTCAGTAATTCCACATTAACCACAGGAAAACATCCATACTCTTTTTCTTGACACATGAGAGCATGCACACCTCTTACCCTTATTCCTCCCACAGCTCTCAGATCTGCACCCCAGCCTTCTCCAGATTAGACTACTCAGCAATACTTATTTGTTTCCTATAAATGCAATGGCATCTCCCAACTTGCTGCCATTCTTCACGATGTCATTCCTATCTGGAATACCTGCTTTGCTCAAGTTTTACTTCCCTTTGTGTTCCCATTCTTTTAATCATTCACTTCAAAAGCTTCCTTTCAGAACTGATCTTTCTGTTTGCCTTACTTCCAGCAGTGAGAACAGCTTGTGTTGGATTTAGGGGTCTTATTCACATAGGTCTTGTCACTTTATACAAGTTTGGGAGCTTCTGAGATTCCTAGCATGGAGTTTGGCTTATAGCAAGGGCTCACTAAAGTCTGTTTTAAACTGACTGTGAGGGGAAAAAGTCACAAATGATCTTATTCTTCAGGTTCACAAGAACAGAGCACCCAACACAAGTTTGCACTGCCTTTGGATTCTGTGCATTTCCGCACCTGGGGCCAAGTACCTGGTACTGGAAGAGCTGTCTTCTCTTAATGTGTTATATGTACTCCAAAAATTACCTATTCTTTGCAACCACCTCAAGTTCAGTGCCAAACCACTATTCTCTTACTACATTGAGAAAGAAAGTAATTAGATTCTGGTAGTTCCTGTAGAAGTGTAAGAGAAGGGCAAGAAAGGCTCTCATATATACTTTTGGAATGTTTGCCTAGAATATCTCATGAAAACATTGTATTCACCAGCACATTAACTTCTCTGAGTATGTTAGACTTGGCTCACAAAGCCTGTCTTTCCCATAAAACTGGCCTTCTTCATATAGGTCTCTATATAGAATAGAACATGGTAAAGTTAGCAGTGTTTCATTTTCCATCTATTCTTTCCTGCTTAGTCCCAGTGGGCTATGCACAATAGTGACAGCTCTGCAGAGTGATCTTAGATCCAGAGGATTTGGACTTAACTGTTTCTTCTAACAAACAGTGCCAGTTTTAGTCCTCCAAGAAACAGATGCCAAGATGGAGTCAGAAGTGCAATAGACTAAGTGTAAGTAATCTGTACAACAGATAAAGAACAGTAAATTACGGGTGGGCAGAAACTTTTGTTTAGCATAGTGTTTTTAGGTTCAAATATATTGTGGTGACTACATACTATAGTCACAGTATTTCATTCTTCTGTGTGCTCAGTGACATTCTGTTGTGCCAGTATACCATGTTTTGTGTGTTTTATCCATCAATGCATAGATTTTTGTGTTGCTTCAACTTTTTGACTGTCCTACATAATGAGGCTAAGAACATTCATTCACTTCCACATTTTTGTATAAACATGCTTTAATTTCTTTTGGATAGATATATGGGGTACTTCAGGCTCATATAATTCTAAGTTGCAAGTTTTGTGTAGCAGCAATAACTTTCAAAGTTCTGAGTTATCTGGATATGTCAGTTTCAGAAAGACTAGCTTTCTGTCTTCCTCTGTACTAGGACAGGGAAGAGATTCACATCAGTTTTAGGTAGAAGTCATTGTAATGTCTTAGATATGGTCTGGATGCTCCAGTATCCCCCAGCCCTAGGTATGACATTCTGCTAATTCTAGAGAATACATCCAATAACAAGGTGTGTTATCTGGTCCACTCTACAGAAGGAGAGGGAAAACTGTCAACACTGTGGAGGAAAAAGTCACCTGATAAATGCTCATGAGGACAGATTAGTGATACATGAGTATTTAGTATACGGAATCCCCCAGGAAGGTATAGAAGTAGATACCCTTAATTTTTTCAGACAGACCAGATAGAAGAAGCCTAAATCAGGGGGTTCTTGCCTGATAGCTCAGTTGTTCAACTTGCCACTTCAGTAAATGCAGTCAGGCACATAGGAAGGCGATTCGACTCCCAGCTCCAGAAGCTTCATTAGACCTGCCCTTAAGGCAACCTGATCTAGCCAAAAAAAAAAAAAATCCTTCTCAAATTTTCAGGCCAACCAAACAGTTCAGCAGATTAAAGTGCAGGTGCTGGGGTTAGGGCTTTTATCCCCGATCCTACTGTGCTGGTTGAGGGCACAATGAGATGGCAATTGAAACTGTGGTGGCATGCACCTTCAATCTTAGTACTTGGGAGGCTGTAAACTGGAGGCTCTCTACTAGTCCTATCTAGTAGTGAGATCCTGAACACCCTGTGGACCCTTCCCTAAAATGCAAAAGGAAAAAGAAAAGAAAAGAAATCTAATCACACAAAGTCAATCCAGTGTTTCTTGGTTCTCTAACATTCAAATTACAGGTACTCCATTGCCTACTTGATGGGCCATGTGGAAGTAATTTTTTTTAATAAATTCTTAATATATTTGGTTTAATTGACCAACAAAAAAGATTAAACTGTTTCAAAATTACCTTTTTATTTCCTCTTATATGATTTTTTTTATCCATGTGCAGCTAATTAAAACATATAATCAGCTACAGTTACAGATATAGAGATATATACCTCCATCTTGTGGGATATGTTACTGGGTATGTAGTCAGCCTATAGGAGCATATACTGGCCATAAACAGGGAAATAAAACTTGGAGTAAGAGAAAGTTCCAACCAACTGGCATTTTTTAGTTCTTTCTTTGTGTCAAATACAATGACAGACATGAGTATATTTTCTTATATTTAATGTTGCCAGTAATTCAATGTGGTAAGGATAAATATCTACATTTTATGAATAATGAAAAGTTTCAGAAATGCTACAGATGCAGATCTAGGTCACAGATGCAATTGTTGTCAGAGCTAGGTTTCAAACTATGGCCTTTCAATTCTCAAATTTCATGAAAGTTAAAGAAAGCATGTTTAAGATGAGTGTTAGAATCAACTTTCCAAGCCAGGTGCCTTGGCACATGCCTATAATTCCAATACTCAGGAGATCACAGCCGTAGAATCACTGTGAGTTTGAGGTCAGCTGGACTTATTGGCCAGCCTGAACTGCACAGTGAGGCCCTGTCTTAAAACAAAACAAATTTCCAGTCCTTAAGTCCCCCTCAGTGAAATGCATTGCTTAGTTTGTTTTTTTTTTTTTCCATTTATTTTTATTTTATTAAAATACAAATGTCAATCAGACAGTTTCAAAACATCTTAACCATACAGAGTTGATGAATTAATGCATTGCAAACTGTTTTCATAACGTTTTGGTATTGTACAAGGTGCATACATGATATTATATTTACAGGTTTTTTTATTGCTGAATTATATCAAAAATTCAATAATCATTTACCTAGTGGATGACCATAGCACTAAAAGCCGACATAATATCCTGTCCAACCACCATTAGTGCAGATCTTGCCTATCATAGAATTATGTGGAAGCACAGCGTTATCTATCCCAACTGTACTGTCTATACACACACATCATGATTTTTTCTTTCTACAACCCTTCCTTTGTCTACACCAGTCAAAAGTGGGCACTTCATTGACAGTCAACTACCTTAGGTGCTTGAACTTGACACCACAATCCAACACAGTCCAGCATTCTGCAACCATAGGGAGTTATTCAAAGAAATTGTCGACCATATCCATTTACAGCTCAGCTTAATATTATGGGCTCACGATGTATACTTCATTTTTATACTTTTATACTTTTCTGCTGGGTGGTTAAGACCTAGGTAGATCAAAACTTATATACCAACAGATGAACTTTATATTTCCTATATGGTCATTGAAGTCTTCTCAGGGTTTATCTTGTAGTCCTGTACATTATTCTGTAGTTCCTTTGGCTGTGTCATCCATGTGGATGAGTCACGGCCAATGCTTGACCAGATTGCTCTCTGTGAGGGCCTGAGAGAAAGTTTGCTCTTCATGTGACTCTCCCTGGGCACACTATAAACTTCAATCTCTTTCCTCTGTGGCTCCACAATCTCCTTGCTCAGAAAATTTGGAGCTCACCTGAGTCTCATGATATTGCAGTACAGGTTCTCCTATGTCCTGAGTCTTTGCTGACCTGCATTGCTTTGTGTGGCACTGAGTTCCTTGCTAGTAAAAATAGTTAATATTAATACTCAAGCATGAAATACTAATACTTATGGATGTCATAGAGAGCTGAAGGATGCACTAGAATCTGAATAACATTTACACTCCTGCACTGTGTTTCAGTTCTTTTTTTTGGGAGGGGTCTGACAATAAATATTTTAATTCACTGTGTTATTTATTTATTTATTTATTTATTTAGTTAGTTAGTTAGTTAGTTAGTTAGTTAGTTATTACAGGGTCTCACTATACAGATCTGACTTGTAGTGATTCTCTTGTTTTCACTCTTGCAAGTGCTGTGATTACAGATGCCTGCCACCATACCCAGTCTTTCACTGTGTTTTAATATACAAAAAAGGATGCATGTCAACTCTGGTAAGTCTGTACTGCAAATCATTCACAAAATGTTTCACCATGGCCAATGCTTGACCAGATTGCTCTCTGTGAGAGCCTGAGAGAAAGTTTTCTCTTCATGTGACTCTCCGCAGGCACACTATAGAACTTCAATCTCTTTCCTCTGTGGCTCCACAATCTCCTTGCTCAGAAAATTTGGAGCTCACCTGAGTCTCATGATATTGCAGTACAAGTTCTCCTATGTCCTGACTCTTCACTGACCTTGAAAGGCTACGGCCAAAATGTTGGCTGGCCTTGTGGCTCTTCTATTTCTCCAACTCTGACTTGTGATCTTAGGTTGTTAACCATCCAGAAGAAAAGCTAGTTAGTATCCTACAGCATATGCCATTCACTTTGCCTTATCTGACTCAATTGATTTTACTTGTTGTACATTTCCTTTTGTATTTCTGCTTTTCGCTTGTTATACTAGGGAGACTATACGATATTTACACATGTGTGTCTGGTTTATTTCACTTATGAGTATATGTTCAAGTGGCATCCACTTCAGTATAAATGCTTCAAAC